>JAXIVJ010001903.1:0-82500 GCA_036785665.1 Chirona hameri | reverse complement strand
CCCTTTTTTGCGCGCGAGGGCCCTTTTCGGCGCGCTGCGCGCGCCGAAAAGGGCCGACGAGACCGCGTGAAGCGCGGTATCATAGGCTCTTTAATACACGAAGCGTAGTCTTTAGATAGTTTAAAGGACTTCAGAGGCTCTTTAGGGTCACTGGGGCCCTCTGAAAGACCAGAGGGCCCCTTGGACGTTCAAAAGAGCCCTGTTCATGTCAGAGGGGCCCCTGGCCAGACCGAAAGGGCCCCTGAGCGGGTCAGAGGGCCCACTGAGCGCGTCGAATGGGCCCCCTGAACACGTCGAATGGGCCCCTAGCCAGCACAGAGGGCCCCTGGGCAGGTTGAGAGGCCCCTGAGCATGTCGACAGGGCGACAAAGCGGCCAGCGCAGTCCTTTTCCATGTCATAAGGCCCCTGAGCAGGTTGGAGGGCCCCTGTACAGACCAGAGGGCCCCTGGGAAGTTAAGAGGGCCCCTGTACAGGTCAGAGGGACCCTGATCAGAACGAAAGGGCCCCTAGGTGGGTCAGAAGGGCCCCTGAACATCCGAATGATCCTCTAGCCAGCACGGAGGGGCCCCAGGGCAGGTGGGAGGGCCCTCGGAGCATGTCGCAAGGCGGCAAAGCAGCCAGCGCAGTCCCTTGCTAGATCGGAAGGGCCCCTTAGAAGGTTAAAGGGCCCCTGGAGAGACCAGAGGGCCCCTGGAAAGTTAAAAGGACCCCTGCGCAGATCGGAGGGGCCCCTGACCAGACCGAAAGGACCCCTGGGCGGGTAAGAAGGGCCACTGAACATGCCGAAGTGGCCCCTGGCCAGCACGGAGGGACTCCAGGGCAGGTCGGAGGGCCCCTTGAGCATGTCGGCAAGGCGACAAAGCAGCCAGCGCAGGCCGACCAGAAGAGTGCCTGGGCCGATCGGAGGGGCTCCTGGACAAGTCAGAGGGGGCCCTGACCAGACCGAAAGGGTCCCTGGGCCGGTCAGAAGGCCCCTTGAACATGCCGGATGAGTTCCTAGCCATACTGGAGGGGCCCTGGGCAGGTCGGAGGGACCCCTGAGAAGGGGCGGCGGTTTGCGGTGGCAGGGTACCCAAAATTCGACGCATGGATGAGAAACCAACCCAGGGCATAATACTCAAAAATTTCGCGCCGCTCCGCGGCGCAATTTGTTTAAGAGTTGAGCTTAACAAAAATATTCAAAGTTGGTATAGCTGATTCCAAATTCGTGTCGCTGGTTCCAAAGTTGATGTGGCAGTTTGCTAACTCAAGCTCCTAAACGTTGGTATGGCCCATGCCATACCTGCCATACTGCATTTTCCAGCCTTATAACGTGCCTTTTCATGCGTTTTTTTTTTGGGGGGGGGCCTTTCAACGTTTGGAAGGGGCCCTTTCAACGCTCGGGAAGGGGCCCTTTCGAGGCGCCCCCCCCCCCTGGACGAAATCCTGGCTACGTGCCTGGTCAGGGCCCCTCTGACCTGCACAGGGGCCCTCTTAACTTCCCAGGGGCCATCTGGTCTGTCCAGGGGCCCTCCAACCTGCTCAGGGGCCCTTATGACCTGGCAAAGGACTGCGCTGGCCGCTTTGTCGCCCTGCCGACATGATCAGGGGCCTCTCAACCTGCCCAGGGGCCCCTCTGTGCTGGCTAGGGACCGATTCGACGTGTTCAGGGGGCCCATTCGACGTGCTCAGGGGGCCATCTGACCCGCTCAGGAGCCCTTTCGGTCTTGCCAGGGGCCCCTCTGACATGCACAGGGCTCTTTTGAACGTCCAAGGGGCCCTCTGGTCTTTCAGAAAGGGCCCTGGTGGCCCTAAAGGGCCTCTGAAGTCCGCTAAACTCTCTAAGATCCACGCTTCGTGTAGTAAAGAGCCTATGATACCGCGCTTCGCGCGGTCTCGTCGGCCCTTTTCGGCGCGCGCAGCGCGCCGAAAAGGGCCCTCGCGCGCCAAAAAGGGCCCTCCTGGCCTCTAGGGGGGGGCGGCCGCCCCCGCCGCCCTCCCCTTGCCTACGTGCCTGCCCTGCTCTGACCCGGGTCATTTCCTGACAGGAAAGCCTGCTCTCACCCGGGTCATTTCCCGACAGGAAACCCTGCTCTGACCCGGGTCATTTCCTGACAGGAAACCCTGCTCTGACCCGGGTCATTTCCTGGCAGGAAACCCTCCTCTGGCCCGGGTCATTTCCCGACAGGAAAGCCACCGTTCACACACTGATCGATTCCGGCGGCGGACGCCACATGCCGACCCAGGAGTGAGGAGTCTGCTGCCATAGCGGTGCCCTTGTGTCCTACAGCAGGTGCACGCTGTGCACACCACAATCTGCACAGTACATACTGCACGGCAACGGCGGATCCGGGCGGGGGTTAGAAGGCATCAGTCGATACCATGGTATCCAAAACAGAGCCGTAGTCGGCCGTATAATTACCGCATTTCCCGATTTCAAAAGAAAGTGTTAGTACGAAGTCAAGTTTGTGATAAGTTTTTACCTCTCACGAAAGCGAACCCTGATGAGTATTTTTTAACTTTGTCAGACTTTCTGGGCATTTACCCCAAATTAGCTTTTTGGCGTTCGGGATCCGCCAGTGTTGCACGGCAGAAAACATCAGAGCTGCCGTGTTAAAACCCATAGTCCCGCAACTACGCGCTTCTGAGATTTCCGGCCGTGTTGTGGGTCTCTGGGAAACGAAGGAACGTTATTCCATTTATATTTTTCGCTTTCTTTTCCACAAATTGTACTATTGGTTCCAAAATAAGCGTCCCGCTGTGTTGGCCGGCACAGCAGTTAATTTGTAGTGAATACCGGCCGTTGTGAACCGCCTGCAAGGTTAGGCTGTACGGTGCACAACAATGCTGCGCGGACAGCCTATACAGGCAGAGTGTAGCGTCAGTGTAGCCAAGCTGTATAGGCTGTCCCGCCGAGCACTAGAGTGTGTCGGACAGCCTACCTTCCAGCCCGACCGGGAATGGCGAAAATGCAGGCATTCACTGCATTCACTGCATTCACTGCATTCACTGCACCCATGGACTGTCGTCTAACCCAGCGGAACGCTTATTTTGGAACCAATAGTAGTATCTACCAAAAATGCATTTGCAAGAATGTCATGCATTATTTGTTTATGACATAGCATTTTTGACATATGAATTTTGTATAAACATTATGTATTTAACTGTAAGTAGATTCAGTCGTGCCGAACAAGCAGCTCGAACAAACAGCTGGCGTTAAAACAAAAATTAAGAAGGCATAGCCTCTCTGATGTTAAATCAGTACTTCCGAGGATACCTATGGTCTGTCTGTGAAGAAACGAGCAGACTTGAAATCCATTCCTGGTGGTGGGTTGTCCGGTGGATTTGGTTTGAATTAGAAATAGATGGAGGCATAACCAGTTTATATAAATTAAATCAATGCAAGGCGGCATATCATGCGCGATTTCTATCCAATATTTCACGCCTCATTTTAACGGGGAATCAGGCGACTTGCTTGTTGAAATGACTCCGTATACACTTTTCATTGTATATACCTACCTAGTGGCAAAGGTATCCTCGGCCAGCTTTATAAAATAAAATAAAAACGCCTGACTGGAAATATTTCCAGTCAGTTTATTTCTAGCTAGACTGGTAGATAGACTACTACAACCACGATTTACCGACCACGGATCATCAGCCCGCACACCACGGATCATCAGCCCGCACACCACGGATCATCAGCCCGCACACCCATGGTTTGTGTCTCCCACAGCATTCTTCGCGTGCGCGAATGTAGTCACTAGTCACGTTACAGAGTTGGTGAAACCTGAGCCTGAGACGTGAGAGACAGCTGATTGACGGGACCGAAAGTCGGGCGAGATGGCAATCACCAGCGAATACTTTTTGCCAAACATCAATTCTGGTCTTGACTGCTGGATTCAAAGAGCGAGCACGAGCAGAAATGTATATGCATCCCATATAAATTTGAGTTAGGTACGATATATTCTTCTATGGGGAAATTATATGTACTGACACTTCTAATGGACGGCGCTGCGGGACGACAGAAATCGGCTTAGTTTCTGCTGTGTTGATCGATCTCGTTAGAAGCACTAGTCATGCATTCAAACAGATATTCTTACTATTATGTCTACCATATTACGGTAGCGGGCGTTAAAGCGGACGGTATCGTTAAAAAGATCGAATCACACCCGGGCCCCGGGGTACGTTTAAATGTCGTATGCACAAATAAGGAAGATCCGTAAATTGAAATATTGCTTGAAAATCAGCTTTCGCTATAAGCAAATGGTCCGTTGAACCCATGACATATTCTTCGAATGCATTGGATTCTTCGATTCGATTGCTTCGCCGTAACAGTGTCACTCGACAGTCGACATTAAGCGTGCAACGACACTGACCTGTCATTTTGTCAAATTTTACTTTGGGCCTCCGAAGGACACATATTTTTAACAGGGACGTAGGAACGTCATGAAAAGTGGGAGGCCAGTATTTGATCTCGTCTTGAGAGAAACCCAAGCTCCCTATCCAACATTTCTTGGCAGATTTGAGCTCTTGTCTTGGCGAATATTTTGTTATATCAAATTTTCCTCATTAACCCTCGCCCTACGGGAGCTTTTTTCACATTCGCCCTACGGGGGGGGGCTGACAGCCCCCCCCCCCCCCCCACACTGTTAACTTCCAAACCAAGCAACTTAGAGCAATGCGGTAAGAACCATCATGTTGCCTGTCATGAGGGGAATCTAACGGTATTAATTTGTAGGTTTCAGGTCAACGGGTGACCTTCCAGGTCAAGTGAATAACCTCGGATTTACCACGTCCAAAACAGCGATTTTGCTCTTCCGAAAACCTCAAAATTAGAAATTGATAAATGTAAATAAAAAGGCATGTTCCTGGACCAATTTTTGCTCAGAAATACAGAAAAGGTAATTATTTGTTCGTATCTTGTCAAAAAAAGTTTCAAAAAATGACGTCATCAGTTTCTTACACTTAGGGAGCCATCACTCAGTCAAAAATGAAGATATTGCTTTGAAATTTGGTATGGGTATTGCCCATGCTCAGTTTTCTCACATATATTCCGGTTTTTCCAACATCTTTGAAAATGTTGATTTTATGGAGATTTTTCCCCAAAAAAAAACATCTTTATTTTAAGTAAAAAACCCAAAATTTTGAAAACCCGAGATTGAAATTTTAAAGAGAATGACATTTTGTATCTTTGGTGACTTGCGTTTGCAATTTCCTTTAAAACTCGGTTTTCTACCATTTTTCAAATATGTATCGTTTTTCCACCAACATGACGTCACATCAAAACATGATTATTTTCCAAACTACTCAATTAATTTCAATTAAATTTGTACAGCTTACGTATAATTGTTGTAAACTCAGCTACCGTAAATTTCAGCAAGATACGCCGCATATTTAAAAAGTGATTCAATAAAAACTTCAGGGGGCCTGTCAGGCCCCTGACAGGCCCCTGAAGTTCCCCGTAGGGGAAGGTTAAGCAAGAACACAAATTTTAGCAACAAATTTGACCCAAGAGTGGGGCCTCCCCCACACCCATCTCCGCCACTACACTGCCCGCTCCACCGCCCCCGGGAACTTCAGCCACGCCCCTTCGCTCACCTTTGACCTTTTCCCTGATCTTCCTCCTTCTCGCCTGCAGCTCCCCAGTCATCGTGAAACGCGCAGCCCCCGCACCACCTGGCCCACCGCGGTACTGCCCGGCCGTTCCAGCGAGCAAATGCCGGCTGCCGCGTCCACAGCCGCGAGCGAGAGAGAGGGTGGAAGCCTCTTGCCACATCACTGCGTGACCTTGAACGAGCTGGCGAGCCGGCTCACGGCGGCGGCGTCTAGCCGCTACGTCATTATGACGTCACACGGGCTTCGGAACGGCCGGCGGCTGGGGAAGCCGGGTGGTGGTGACGTTATTTTGACGTCATTATAGGCTTGAGAGTAGCGTGGGGACTAGGACGTCCGACGTCGGTGAGATGGTATGCCTTTCTGATGTAGCAGGTGACTGGCTTCGGTCCAGGAATTCCAGTTTTCACCATAAGATGGTTTGTGTATGCTGGCTGAAGAAATTCTTGTGCAGAAAAACTCCCTGTTGCCTCAGTTTCTGCATTGAAATGAATGGTAAAATTACCTTGAACAGTTGACCATTTTGTTTTGCATTCACTCTGAGGGACTTTACCATTGACATCTCTCGCAAGTGTTGAGTCCGTTGTGTAAGGACTATTAGCAAGGCTAAGACCGACAGAGGTATTCTTCCAGCTCGAGCCCCGAAATTGTCCTCTAAAAACTGACCTCAGCCGTAGCATTACAGTTCAACGTTCTATGGCGTACGTACTTCGCGAAAGAACAAACAATTCGAAAAGAGAAAATGAACTCTTACTCAAAGCTATTTTCTCTGACCACTTTTTACCAACCAAACGAGAATGTATCGATGTAGCAACACCCACCATGTGGAACCAGTTCTGATTGCAATCTAGACCATAGCACCTAGTTAGAGCACTTGCTGTGTGTTCAATCACGACATATCCATAACAAAAGATACGCCAAGCATAAAACAAAAGTATCTGTATTGGCTGGCACTCACACTATTTACGCCCCCCCCCCCCCCCCCACGCCCATGGGTGGAGAATCGTTTCAAAAGTTGGTATGGTCGGCGCACTGGCGGATCCAGCCTCTCTCCGTGGGGGAGGGAAGGGGGGCATCTTTTTGTGGCAAAAAGGTACCCTCATTTTTTATCTGCGGATTTGGGCCGGTCACCTTATTTTGGTATTCGAGCTTAAGAAATTCACTTCAAATTTGCAAAAATGTATAGTTTAATTTTGTTTCTGGAAAAAAATATTTATTTTCATTTTTGGGGGCAAAAACACATAATTTTGGAAATCAGAGTAAACCATTTTGAAGAGAATGTCATTTCTTTTCTTTTGACATTTTTGTTTTGCAATTTTCTACAAACCTCTATTTTCTACGATTGTTCAAACATTTATCGTTTTTCCACAAAAGAAATGGCATGGCATGGCGTCATTATAACGTCATTATCTCCCACAAAAACTGCATAAATGTCATTGGAATTTGTTGCAAAGACGACGTAGAATGGATGCAGCACGAGGTACTGAAAGTTTAACGTTGATATCTATCATAGTTTTCAAGTTATTGAGAAAATCCGGGAGGGAGGGCAGATTCTGCCCCCCCCCCCCCCCCCCCCCACCCACCAGCGGGGCGCGGGTTAAGTGTCACCGGGTAAGCGTGTTAAGGGTTAAGTGAATTTGTGCTTGAATTGCATCAGGTGCGTTGTTTTGTCTATCATTGAAAGAAAGGGATACATACAAACTTCCAATTAAATCACTCGAGAAAAAACTTCCGTTTTCATGAAGTTTCATTGTTTGTTTTTCATTGTTCTTCACATTCAGTGCAGGAAACGCGCGAGGGGGGGGGGGTATACTGGTATTTAATGCCCCTCCCAGATTCCTGTGGGAGGGGGGGCATTTGCCCGATGCCTCCCCCCCCCCCCCCTGGATCCACCAGTGCCAGCAATGACCGCCAAGTAGAGCCTCTGTCAAACACTTAATGGCATTATTCACTTTCCCATTTTTCAAATTTGCATAAGCAATTGCGAAAGTTGTGTCATGCCGCGAAGCGGTGCGAAATTTTCCGGTTTTTGACTGTGTATAGCTGGATTTTGACTGCTGCAAAGACAATTTTTACGATTGTACGATACATTGGGAACGCGCGGGGGGCATACCTGTATTTAATGCCCCTCCTAGATTCCTGTGTGTGTGGCGGGGGGGGGGGGGATTTGCCCCTGATGCCCCCCCCCCCCCCCTGGATCCGCCAGTGGGTCGGCGGCTGCTGGCCTCCAGCCGGCTGCCGGCAGTGACGTCATACGGCGGTCCGCCGAGTTCAAGGTCAAATGGCTCGTGTCCTTACCTGGTTATAGAACCTTGGGTTTTATCACGGTCATATAATAGTTTTTACTTTGGAAACACTTTGGAATGAGAAACTTGATTAATTTTCGGTTTTCCTGTATTCCCCGCACAAATTCTCGACTTTGTTTTCTCCAAAAAAAACTATTTCTATAGTACTTGATAGTATTAGAATGCACTTCTCTTGGCGCAAGAAAGACGAAATATTGCATTGCTATTGGTACGTGTAAACCACTACATCTAAGATTGGAGGGACTAAGATGGACACAAATATGCATTATTTTATATTAGATGTCAAAATGTATGTATTATTGTAAAATGTATGGGTAACTTATGAACTTAGGGGATATTTATATAATGCTTTGCTTGAATATGATTGTTTTATTTATCAATTTGAGGCTTTAGGAAATACTTTGTGCCTAATATAAATTGATACCTTGGTATGAGTATGAGTTTGAAGGCTTCTTGAATGAAACTGATAATATTATTGGGATGGTAGATACATTTTGTTACTAGCTGTGAATTTTTAATTTGACTTGTTATGTTCTGTGACCTATTTCTGTATTCAGGAAATCCTTTTGTCGTCATGTGCTTTGTTGCTTGATATTGTTTTGCCAGGCTTGTATTAAGTTACTTGTTCCATTTTTAGTGTGCAAGACTAACTCCCAATATTGAATTGCAATTTTAATATAAGTACTTACCTTAAGGTGTCAATATACATTTTACCTATAACAATGTGTTTAATTGTTTTATACATTTGGTTGCCAGGCTTGCATTAGGCTATTTTTTACATTTTTTACCAATAACTCATAAAATGTCACATTCAAAAGTAAAAATCAAGTCAGGAAGTTGGTGTGGCACTGCCACACCAACTTTTAAGATGGTGTGGCCATGGCCATACCTGCCATACCGCATTCTCCGCCCATGCGGCCACGCCTGTCGATACCAACATCTATCACACTAACTAAACTATGAGCATCAACACATATTGTATTTAAGGCAATACAAGCACCACCAGGAATATATACACCACCGAGTGTGCACACCGTACATATACACACATACATATACACACCGCCGTGTGATGAACTCGCTCATCCACATCCACATGTTACGCACATGTCCCATGGCAGCTCACTTCACTTGAACGACACTCCCAAAACATATAATGACGTCCCGCTGAGGTAGACGATCATAAAATTGAGTCGTACAAATCAATATATGGCAATCCTCCATATATGCATTTCCAACAGAAGAGTGGCCAGCCAGGAGTTTATGGGCGCAAATCGCATACACAACCCCCACAGTATCGCCACTTGGGCGAGCCATCATCTCCTTTGGATTCTCACGGACTACCTATCTACAGAGTAAAGTCGAGGTCCACAGACAGTCATTTCTGAGTCAGGGCGGACCGGAGGTTCCCGGGGCTCCTCCGGTCTGCAGTTTCTGCATGGCGATCGCGTACAGGCGCTTGTCCTGTTCGTACCGGTCGACATACTTCTGCTGAGACAGAGAGACATGGTGTCAGAGACAGGGAGGCCCTGTGTCAGAGACAGGGAGACATGGTGTCAGAGACAGGGAGACCCTGTGTCAGAGACAGGGAGACCCTGTGTCAGAGACAGGGAGACCCTGTGTCAGAGACAGGGAGACCCTGTGTCAGAGACAGGGAGACATGGTGTCAGACAGAGAGACATGGTGTCAGAGACAGGGAGGCCCTGTGTCAGAGACAGGGAGACATGGTGTCAGAGACAGGGAGACCCTGTGTCAGAGACAGGGAGACCCTGTGTCAGAGACAGGGAGACCCTTTGTCAGAGACAGGGAGACCCTGTGTCAGAGACAGGGAGACATGGTGTCAGAGACAGGGAGACCCTGTGTCAGAGACAGGTAGGCCCCGTGTCAGAGACAGGGAGACCCTGTGTCAGAGACAGGGAGACATGGTGTCAGAGACAGGGAGACCCTGTGTCAGAGACAGGGAGGCCCTGTGTCAGAGACAGGGAGACCCTGTGTCAGAGACAGGGAGATCATGTGTCAGAGACAGGGAGACATGGTGTCAGACAGGGAGACCCTGTGTCAGAGACAGGGATACCCTGTGTCAGAGACAGGGAGACCCTGTGTCAGAGACAGGGAGACATGGTGTCAGAGACAGGGAGACCCTGTGTCAGACAGGGAGACCCTGTGTCAGAGACAGGGAGACCCTGTGTCAGAGACAGGGAGACCCTGTGTCAGAGACAGGGAGACCCTGTGTCAGAGACAGGGAGACCCTGTGTCAGAGACAGGGAGACATGGTGTCAGAGACAGGGAGACCCTGTGTCAGACAGGGAGACCCTGTGTCAGAGACAGCGAGACCCTGTGTCAGAGACAGGGAGACCCTATGTCAGACAGGGATACCCTGTGTCAGAGACAGGGAGACATGGTGTCAGAGACAGGGAGACCCTGTGTCAGACAGGGAGACCCTGTGCCAGAGACAGGGAGACCCTGTGTCAGAGACAGGGAGACCCTATGTCAGACAGGGATACCCTGTGTCAGAGAAAGAGAGACCCTGTGTCAGAGACAGAGAGACATGGTGTCAGAGACAGGGAGACATGGTGTCAGAGACAGGGAGACATGGTGTCAGAGACAGGGATACCCTTTGTCAGAGACAGGGAGACATGGTGTCAGAGACAGGGAGACCCTGTGTCAGAGACAGGGAGGCCCTGTGTCAGAGACGGAGACCCTGTGTCAGAGACGGAGACCCTGTGTCAGAGACAGGGAGACCCTGTGTCAGAGACAGGGAGACATGGTGTCAGAGACAGGGAGACCCTGTGTCAGAGACAGGGAGACATGGTGTCAGACAGGGAGACCCTGTGTCAGAGACAGAGAGACATGGTGTCAGAGACAGGGAGACATGGTGTCAGAGACAGGGAGACATGGTGTCAGAGACAGGGAGACCCTGTGTCAGAGACAGGGAGACATGGTGTCAGAGACAGGGAGGCCCTGTATCAGAGACAGGGAGACCCTGTGTCAGAGACAGGGAGGCCCTGTGTCAGAGACAGGGAGATCATGTGTCAGAGACAGGGAGACCCTGTGTCAGAGACAGGGAGACCCTGTGTCAGAGACAGGGAGACCCTGTGTCAGAGACAGTGAGACATGGTGTCAGAGACAGGGAGACATGGTGTCAGAGACAGGGAGACCCTGTGTCAGAGACAGGAAGACCCTGTGTCAGAGACAGAGAGACATGGTGTCAGAGACAGGGAGACCCTGTGTCAGAGACAGGGAGACCCTGTGTCAGAGACAGGGAGGCCCTGTGTCAGGCAGGGAGACCCTGTGTCAGAGACAGAGAGACCCTGTGTCAGAGACAGGGAGACATGGTGTCAGAGACAGGGAGACCCTGTGTCAGAGACAGGGAGACCCTGTGTCAGAGACAGGGAGACCCTGTGTCAGAGACAGGGAGACCCTGTGTCAGAGACAGGGAGACATGGTGTCAGAGACAGGGAGACCCTGTGTCAGAGACAGGGAGGCCCTGTGTCAGAGACAGGGAGGCCCTGTGTCAGAGACAGGGAGACAGGGAGACATGGTGGCAGAGACAGGGAGACATGGTGTCAGAGACAGGGAGACCCTGTGTCAGAGACAGGGAGACCCTGTGTCAGAGACAGGGAGACATGGTGTCAGAGACAGGGAGACCCTGTGTCAGAGACAGGGAGACCCTGTGTCAGAGACAGGGAGGCCCTGTGTCAGAGACAGGGAGACATGGTGTCAGAGACAGGGAGACCCTGTGTCAGAGACAGGGAGGTCCTGTGTCAGAGACGGGGAGACATGGTGTCAGAGACAGGGAGACCCTGTGTCAGAGACAGGGAGACCCTGTGTCAGAGACAGGGAGACATGGTGTCAGAGACAGGGAGACCCTGTGTCAGAGACAGGGAGACCATGTGTCAGAGACAGGGAGACCCTGTGTCAGAGACAGGGAGACCCTGTGTCAGAGACAGGGAGACATGGTGTCAGAGACAGGGAGACCCTGTGTCAGAGACAGGGAGACCCTGTGTCAGAGACAGGGAGACCCTGTGTCAGACAGGGAGACATGGTGTCAGAGACAGGGAGACCCTGTGTCAGAGACAGGGAGACATGGTGTCAGACAGAGAGACCCTGTGTCAGAGACAGGGAGACCCTGTGTCAGAGACAGGGAGACCCTGTGTCAGAGACAGGGAGACCCTGTGTCAGAGACAGGGAGACCCTGTGTCAGAGACAGGGAGACCCTGTGTCAGAGACAGGGAGGCCCTGTGTCAGAGACAGGGAGACCCTGTGGCAGAGACAGGGAGACAAGGTGTTATGGACAGGGATACCCTGTGCCAGAGACAGGGAGGCCCTATGTCAGAGACAGGGAGACCTTGTGTCAGAGACAGGGAAACCCTGTGTCAGACAGGAGACCCTGTGTCAGAGACAGGGAGACATGGTGTCAGAGACAGGGAGACATGGTGTCAGAGACAGGGAGACATGGTGTCAGAGACAGGGAGGCCCTGTGTCAGAGACAGGGAGACCCTGTGTCAGAGACAGGGAGACCCTGTGTCAGAGACAGGGAGACCCTGTGTCAGAGACAGGGAGACCCTGTGTCAGAGACAGGGAGGCCCTGTGTCAGAGACAGGGAGACCCTGTGGCAGAGACAGGGAGACAAGGTGTCAGAGACAGGGAGACCCTGTGTCAGAGACAGGGAGACCATGTGTCAGAGACAGGGAGACCCTGTGGCAGAGACAGGGAGACAAGGTGTTATGGACAGGGATACCCTGTGTCAGAGACAGGGAGGCCCTGTGTCAGAGACAGGGAGACATGGTGTCAGAGACAGGGAGACCCTGTGTCAGAGACAGGGAGGCCCTATGTCAGAGACAGGGAGACCTTGTGTCAGAGACAGGGAGACCCTGTGTCAGACAGGAGACCCTGTGTCAGAGACAGGGAGACATGGTGTCATAGACAGAGAGGCCCTGTGTCAGAGACAGGGATGCCCTGTGTCAGAGACAGTGAGACACGTCAGAGACAGAGAGACACAGTATCAGAGACAGACACACGGTGTCAGAGGCAGGGAGACACGGAGCCAGAGTCGCCGGTCGGGGTCACATTGGCATTCGGGAGGCAAAGCAAGCGATGGTTGCCACCTATCGTTACAATATGTTATCACTGCACAGCCACATGGCATGCTATGGTGGGGAAGATAATTTGTATAGTCATCATCAATGTGAAACTAAATAAGCTAAATGACCTTAATTACAATATATTGTGTGCACCTGTTTGTGCTGTGCTTGGGTGTACCTGTTTGTGTGCGTGTGCGTATGCGTATGCGTGTGTGTGTGTTTGTGTAGGTACCTGTTTGTGCTGAGCGGACATTCGGCTCCAGTTTGCCGCCAGCTGCTTGGTTACACCAGACTTGCTTAGGCCTGTGGCATTCTGTAAATATCGCGTACCGCTAAACATTGCACATTACACACAGAGCCGGGATTATCTGGTCAGCTTTGAGAAAGTCGGAATGAGGAACTACAGTTATTTCATTCATATCAAAAATTGTACATAAAACCGTACTCATACTGTAGCTGAAATATGATTTACAATAGGAAAACCAGATTCTATAGCTTCGACCGCTACCCCAGTTATGGTCAATCAAAGTCGACTCGCTGTCATGTTAACCCACCTGCCCCTTCATTTGTGAGATCATCTGACTGCGCTGCTCCTGGCAATACTGGAAGAACGGGTTCGAAGGCTTCTTCGGCTCGTTCAATCTCCGCTTTGTCTTCTTTTCAGACTTCAGCCTGGCCTTCGGCATCTGCTGGCAACACGACCTTGTCAGAACACCAGTTCAGAATGGCTACAAATGACAGCAGTTTGAAGGCAATATGCAAACCTTAGAAATAAGAGTCGACACAAAATGGCAATACAACGATGGCTTAACGATGGCTGGGAAGCACGGCATGGTACTGAACGCTGCTATCGTTTGTTGTGGGTAAAAAGCAGCAATGAATTGGCGCAATGTTTGCGAGGCGAAAAACCATCCCGGCGATGCGAAAATGTATATGCTGTCGGCTGTCCTGAAATCGATTGACCCATTGGCTACATTGACCTGGGGTGGGCTCAAGTTTGTCGAGCTAAGTTGAGTGCAGTGCTATTGAGCTAAGTTGAGTGCAGTGCTATTGAGCTAAGTTGAGTGCAGTGCTATTGAGCTAAGTTGAGTGCAGTGCTATTGAGCTAAGTTGAGTGCAGTGCTATTGAGCTAAGTTGAGTGCAGTGCTATTGAGCTAAGTTGAGTGCAGTGCTATTGAGCTAAGTTGAGTGCAGTGCTATTGAGCTAAGTTGAGTGCAGTGCTATTGAGCTAAGTTGAGTGCAGTGCTATTGAGCTAAGTTGAGTGCAGTGCTATTGAGCTAAGTTGAGTGCAGTGCTATTGAGCTAAGTTGAGTGCAGTGCTATTGAGCTAAGTTGAGTGCAGTGCTATTGAGCTAAGTTGAGTGCAGTGCTATTGAGCTAAGTTGAGTGCAGTGCTATTGAGCTAAGTTGAGTGCAGTGCTATTGAGCAAAGTTGAGTGCAGTGCTATTGAGCTAAGTTGAGTGCAGTGCTATTGAGCTAAGTTGAGTGCAGTGCTATTGAGCTAAGTTGAGTGCAGTGCTATTGAGCTAAGTTGAGTGCAGTGCTATTGAGCTAAGTTGAGTGCAGTGCTATTGAGCTAAGTTGAGTGCAGTGCTATTGAGCTAAGTTGAGTGCAGTGCTATTGAGCTAAGTTGAGTGCAGTGCTATTGAGCTAAGTTGAGTGCAGTGCTATTGAGCTAAGTTGAGTAAGCTACACTGGGTTGAGCTGAGCTGAGCTGAGCTGAGCTGAGCTGAGCTGAGCTGAGCTGAGCTGAGCTGAGCTGATCTGATCTGATCTGATCTGATCTGATCTGAGCTGAGCTGAGCTGAGCTGAGCTGAGCTGAGCCAAGTCAATCCACTGACCGGGTCAGGGGTATCGGCCGCTCGCGACTGCGTCGCGCCGCCTCCCTCGCCGGCGGTGGCAGTCGAGTCCTCGGTGGCCGCCTGCAGCGCCGCCTCGCGGTAGTTGTCACCGTGCTGGTCCAGCCGCGCCGCCACCAGGTGGCATTGGCGGCGGGCGCGGCGCACCAGCCGCTGCACCTGGTACACCCGGCTCACCAGTCGCTGGTTCTCCTGAGAGTGGGCCAATGACATCATCGATCAGCAAAGGTGTGAGCCAATGGTGGCATAGGTTACCTAGTAAGTCGACTAGCATGGGTGAAGTCACAATTTTAGGGGAAAATTATGTTTGCTGATGCATCCATGCATCCAAAACACGCATCCAAGATTGTATCAATTGGAAATATGTCAAACTTAAGCTCCCTTTGTATCCTCCCGACTGCCAGTACTATATCCTCTGCCACGCCCACGTTAACCCGCGTCTGGTGGTCGCTGGCCACCGGGCATGTGGTGGCCCCTGAGCCACCCCCGGGAGTGGTGGCTGTCTGCATGGCTTGGGCGAGAGGCGGGGAGCTAAAAGTTGAGTTAGGGTGTTGAGGGGAAAGCAGTACCTATGTAAAAAAAATCATAACGATTAAGAGTGGAAAATTAAAATTAAAAATGAAACAGACCAAATTGCATGCAAAATCAACCTAAAAATAGCAGGGAAAGTTAACCAAATTGTAACTAAGCACAATATACTGTATTGATGGCCAGTGGGGAAACTGAGGGGTAAAAGCAAGCACTGATGATTGCATTTGTCTAGCAGAACTTACACTAACTAATGAATAGAAATTGTTATCAGAGAAGGGGGAAATAAATGGAAAAAGCCATGCAAGGCTATCACGCTTAAAACACTGACAAGTGAAAACTTGCAATTTTACACTTAAACACAACAGTTGGTCCTAATAGGTGATGCCTGACAATTACTTCCAAATTCATATTAGACAGAATGGTACCTACTTCTCCGTTCTGTTTGTTTCTTCATTAATTAGGGGCCTTCAGGACCACTGACTGGTCACCCTGTAGATATCTGATCAGACAATACCTATAATTGAAAATTGTTCATAAGGTCCTGGTAAGTAATACCAAGCCACTCAGAAGAAAGTAGCAGACATTTACCTGGTTGACACATTGACAGCGCCGCTTCAGTGCCATATACTTTCTGTAGTATGGGTCAGACAGAATCATGGCTGAAACACCCTCATCTGAAGAAATTTCCTCTTCCATCATGGTATGTGTTGAGCTGCTACCAAATACACCTGTAAAAAAATATTTTAGATGAGAGCTTGGGCAAATGACAGATCATGATTGTGCCATCTGCCATACTGTATCTAAAGAATGTTTATTACTCACCCTCAATTGGGTATCATAGAAATAGTAAATAATACACAGCAGCAACTAACAGGTTTATAGAAACCAGTTATCTATCACCCCAAAGCATTATTAAGTGAATAATAGATGCCAAAGCATTAGTAACATCATGAATCCTGAACTTAGATGCCATTGGCCCTTAGATCTTAGATGCTTGGCATTTTGTTCCAGTAGGGTAAACTGATTGGCAGAGGTGCTCAGGTACAAAAAATGGGAGGTGATACCATACCTCCAATTAGGTCCAACTTCAAATTAGTAAGATGATAAAAGCATTACTTGCATGGTGCCCCTCACATTGTCTTCCTGGATCTGCCTATGCGCAATATATTAAATACACAAATTACAGCAAGTAATGCCCACATGTGACATTCATGTTGTCTCAAACAATCACAAACAGCACAAATTTGTTATCAGAAAATTACCCCATTTTACATCCCCTGAATATGACAATGGGCCTGTTCCATATACTTTCGCACCACTTCAACTTCACATATATAATACAACAAAACTTCACAAAATGCGATCCTCACTCTCCTTCTCTTATGTGTAACAACAAATCTGGCGTTGGAATTACAAATGAATGAACCACGCCACTAATGTCTACCATAGCCTCCTCCGAAAAACCACCCTAAATTTCGGAGGAGTTCGGAGGAGGTTTGAGGCAAGGCTATGTAAACCAGGTAGACCGCTCCGGCCGAAAAAGTGGCGACAACTCGTAATTTAGTTGCAACGACCCCGCAGCTGCTGTGACGCGGAGGAGGGTCTCGCGGCCGGCCGGCCGGTCGCCTACGTAGGGTTAACGCGTAGACCCCTCCCGCTTTTTTGTCACTTGGTTCCTTTGTTTATCGGCTGAGTTTTAAACTTAAGATGTCTATCTACCACAAATTAAGCGTTGTATTGGGAGCCGTTGCGAAAATTGCAACCCGACCCAAACTTTTTAAGTTATGGGTCGGAACAGTTTGCTGCCCGGTTATTCCGGCCGGCCGCGTACTCCCCCTGTTTTTTCCCCGCTTGCTTCCTTCGTTTACCGGCCGATTGTTACACTTAAGATGTCTATATACCACAAATTAAGCGATGTATTGGATGACTTTGGGAAAATCGCAATGTAACCCTATTTTTTTTGTTAAGTTATGGGCCGGCAAATTCCACTGACCGGCGATTCCGGCCGGACCGCCGTACGTAAAACGCCAACGCGCACGTTCCTCCGGTGTGTGTCGCCTGATTTCTTCATTTCCGACCTATTGTTACAATTAAGATAACAATCTGTCACAAATTGAACGATGTATCTTATGCCGTTGAGAAAATTGTCATCGGACTCAAACTATTTACATTTTGGGCCAGCAAAGTTAACCGTCCTTTGGCTCACGATGGCAGACCGGACAGCCACCACATACAATACTCAAACAGTGATAACACTCAAATAGTCTGAATTTAAATCATGCGGCCCATATTATGGCTAAGGAAAAATTGCACTAGGCTTACCTGATAAATAAAACAAAGTTGCTGATATAACAGTTGACAATTTGCGATGATAACGTCTGACAGTTATAGTACTTGGCAAAGACCAAAGCATACCCACAAAATAGATTTTCTCATCTTTTTTGACGAGTTTCATGAAAATCTGATTAGATAAGTCGATTGTCAAATGCATTCAAGCAATTCAAAGTAACTGTTTAAAATTACACTTCTCGACCGCGTCTCCGCACCACACCATCCCGCCCGCTCACCGCGTCTCCAGCCGACGCCGGCCCACCAGGCGCCGCCATTGGCGGATCCAGAACGGTGGTGGTGGGGGAGGGGAACGTTTTTTTGGGGGGGGGATTCCAAAAAGTCTCACACAATTCTGAAAACTCATCGGATTTCGCTTGCTTATGCATTGATAGCTGATTTAAAAAAAAAACTTTCCTTAGTAAAAGTTGCTTGGATTTTGTTCTATATCAGGAAATGTGTCAATTTTGCGCCGATTTCAGGTTTGTCGGGGGGAGGGGCATGGCCTCCATACCCTCCCCCCTCCCCTCCCCCTGGATCCGCTAGTGGGTGCCACGGCGAGACGCAATGTGTTTTTGCCTGTGGAGACCAGTGCAGAAAATCCGAGATCTTTGGTCACAGCCCAGTAACGGCCACGGCATGAGCTGGCAAGTCACAGCTTTAGTCACGGCGCTGCAATGCTAACCCTATGGCGCTGGCCTCGCCAGTCACAGCTTCAGTCACGGCCGTGACCAGGTCTGGTCCCAGCGCTGGGACCATAATTCTGCAACTCTAGTTGCCTGGCAACGCACGCGCCAGGGCGCTGTACGTGGCATGAGCTCTCCCGCCCCGTGCGGTCTATAAATAGTAAATACGTCGCGTTACATCGCATCAGAATTGATTGACCTTTCACATATACATTTGTATAACTCTCAACGTTTTCTCAAACTAGAAAAAATCCTAGAAAAGCTCCTACGACACCCATGCCCTCCGCACGGCGCCATGCAATTAACGTTACGTAAGCAAATGATGTTCGGCTATTCTGACCCTCATCCTCGTCATCAGCCGTCGACCAATGAGCGTGGAGAGTGGCAGACGCTAATTGGCCTAAAAGCTGTTGGCAGCAAAACCTGGCACATGAGCAGATGCGTGAACAAGACCAAGCTGCGGACGTTGCTAATATTTGTCGCCCTTTTTCCCCATGTTAAATATGCGGAGCGGAGCCCCCTGGTTTGAGGCGAGCTTGGAGGAGTTTATAGGAGTTTGGATGAGTCACGGGAACGGTAATGTTAATTTGGAGGAGCTTTGAGGAGGTTAGAGGAGCTCTTTCGAATGGTGCCATTTAAACACCGTGCAAACCACCGTTTGTCCATAAAAAGGTACATAATGTCGATTTTGATTCATTTCGATAATTTGACCTTGATGGGTGACCTTTGGTGACCTAAATAGAAATTCAGAGGAAAACCTCACCTTCATCTTGAGGCGCTCTTTCGAATGGAGCCATTAAAAAAACGTGCAAAGCACATCGAAAGAGCAGCGCAAAATGAAGGAGGGATTCTCAAAGAAATTTCGATTTAGGTCACCCAAGGTCACCCATCAAGGTCAAACTATAAAAATCAACCAAATCGACGTTATGTACCTGTTTACGGACAAACGGTGCTTTGCACGTTGTGTTATATGGTACCATTCGAAAGAGCGGCTCAAAATGAAGATGGCATTTTCCTCGGAATTTCGATTAAGGTCACCTAAGGTCACCCATCAAGGTCAAACTATCAAAATCAATCAAAATCGACCTCATGTACCTTTTTACGGAAAACGGTGCTTTGCACGGTTTTTAAAGGAAATAGTTCACCTTCAACATTAGTTTTAAACTGAGATAGCAGTTTTGTAGCCCGTGTTGGGAAACCCCTATCTGCAAGTTTTCTTGACTGAAAGGGCTCCAGCCGAATATATTTGAGTTTTTGGCGAAGGAATGCGGTGCTGGCGAAAGAATGTTGTACTGGTTCTAGCCCGGGCAGAGGCTATACCATCAGGCAATCAGCTTGCAGCTGGTGCTAGCAAGCGAATCGCCGGCCGCCGGTTGGCACATCTACAATGCGAGTCTATCTTTACACGACTACTTTCGAATCTGATTGGCTGAACCATTTTTTACATTCGCGTGACGTCAGGACTCTGACTCAGAGAGTATGCATATAGTTTTGATAAACAGTCCAAATTTACGGCCTACTGTCCTGAATCGGCGCGATATAAGGCCATTTTTGACAATATAAAAAGAAATTGTATTAAAAAAATATAATCAAATCGTGTTGGGTAAAAAAATTCCAAGGTGAACTATTTCCTTTTAAATGGCACCATTCGAAAGAGCGGCCCAAAATGAAGGTGGGGTTTTCCTTATAATTTTTCACCCAAAGTCACCCTTCATTTTGAGGCGCTCGATTCAGAGTACTTATATCAATGAGTCCGCCCCTGTAGCTCAGTGGGAGAGCGCTGGACTTCTAACCTATCCCGGTAGTGGCAGCCCGGGTTCGAGTCGCTTCGGCGCTCGCTGTTTGCTCCTGACTGGGATGGCCTGCGGCCGGTGGCAACGGTCGCACTCAAGGTCAGGTGACGTCAGTGAGTGTGGCGGACCGTGTCCAGGTATGTTGGGTACGTAAAACTTTCGTCTCTAAATTCTGCCGTCCAACAGGAATTGCGCGATCGGTTGGTGAGGTCAGGACCTGCGCAACAAGCTCTGCAACAAGTGGTTCCTGACTCCTGACCTCGGAAATCCATCCATACAAAACATTCGGACTAAATTTATATATATAAAAAATGAGTAGGTTCAAGTTTGCCGGCTGCCATGACTACGTCATGCCTGGTTCAAACTAGAGTAAACTGGCAGCGAGAATGCTACCAAATCCTATTTCTGGTATGCTTTTTGGAATAGTTCTCATTTTCTTCTAGAATTTCAACTATATAGTAGGATATGGTTATCACATCGGAAAATATCTTATTAGAAAATGAAATATATTTAATACAATTTGGTGTATTCGAATACAAATAATATTTAAAGTTCATTGGTACATACATTTTATTAGAAAAATGCCTATAAACACCATTTTAGCGATACATCACAATACGTCAGCTGTAACAGAGCTTGCATTCAGGCCGGAAATTTCGAAGCACCAGGCCACCGCCGGGCCGGCCAGCCAGCGGCGGCGGCCGGTCGGCCCCGCGGCGGTACAGTCTCTGGCAAGGTGTTGCAGTAGTTCTCACCAACTTGCGGCCGGCGCGGCGGCGGCAGTGTACAGCTCCTGATCCCCGCTCCGGCGCGCCGTGTGGGCGGAACATGCCTCCACTCGACCGATAATTGTGAACGATTGGAGTGTCTCAGGTAAAATCGGAGGCTATTCCAGGAATCTTGAAGAGATGAGCTTCCCATTGAACATACCTACTTGTATCCATCTCTCTTAGATAACAAGTTAAAGGGGGGTAACTACCAAGCCACTTTGCATTACCTTAACACTGTGGAACGGGATTCGACTGCCATGGTGATGTCACGGCTACCAAACAACTTCCCCCCCCCCCCCCCCCCCCGCGCAAAAAGCTGCGGCGACGGCGCTGCGTATATACATCGGACAACTGATTTACGCCAGGCGCTCGCTGCGCTGTGGCATTAAAACGTCATTATCTCACAAATAAGCGAAATGTTATAGGAAGACGTGTAGTTGATGCAGCATAAGGTAGTGTAGGTAGGTAAGGTAGGTAGTCAGAGAACCAGTGACGTCATCACTAATGCCGTTCCGGTCGGAAGCCGATACATGGGGAATCCCGCGATGACGCACCCCTGTTGGTAGTGACATCCCCTTGGTGCAATTCAGGGGGTCTCACCTGTGTTGTGGGCCATAGAAAAGCCTGATTTGCTAGCCGCGACCCTTGAGTGACGTCACTGGGCGTCACTTCGACCGAGCGCCGGGAGTCTCAAAACGTAAACAAAACGGCGGCCATTCGTAAGATTGTGGTAATCTGGGTAGGGTTTGGCTAGGACTTTGGGCGATGTTTTATTTAGGTGCCGTTTTTTTAATGTGATCCTGAAAGTTACTTATATCTGATAGGAATGATTCAACAGTAAATAACGATCCTGGCTCCCGGAACTTAACTGTGATGGTGCCTTTTGACAAAACTAGTTTAGGTGCCTCCCGAACCGAAGACTGTGATGTGGATCAGGATGTGAAAGAGATTGGTACATTTCTCACCATGGTTCGACTTATCTTAATGTTTGACCATACTTTAACTTTTCACAAGATCCACTCACTGGTTTATATATATAATACCTGGCCAATGCTTTCTATTCAATTTCTGTACAATCTATAGACTATAGGTATCTACTAGATTGGTTTCCCAGTCTTATGAAGACAATAGGTAGGAGGTTACTAGCTGTGATGGATGGAAAGTGGAAACCATTGAATGGATACTTGATAGTAGGTTGTTTACCCTTAAGATATTGATAATTATGGTTGTGTCTAGCAGACTTGTCAATGATTCAATGTGAATCGACTACTTTTGATTGAATCATTCTTATTTCAAATGAATGACTCATGAATCGATTCACATCATGCGCAAACCTGTTGTGAGTCACTGATTGAATCATTCATACAGATAAAATAGGCTGATTGAATCATTCATTGCTCAAAGAATCATTCTTTTTTGGTCAAACGGCATAAACTGTCCACAAAATATGCCAGCGGCCCAGCATTCATCTGTGCCCTGTGGACAAACCAGGCACTTAATGGCCAATTATATGAGCTCTGTGTCCTGAGCTGTAGCCTGTAATTTATATATGCGTAAAGAAAGCGAGGCTTTGTGTCCAACTCCAGTGGGCACAAAGCCACTGTTCAATCAGCCCTAACTAGGTGAATACCTTGGAACTGGTAGGGTTAGGGGTAGGTACCTAAATACTTAAAAAGGTAACTAACTCATACTTTGGCTCATAAACCACACAGTACACGCACACCTTTTTCACACGAAAAATTATCAAAAGGTACCCACATTTTCCTAATTTCTAGGTATACCATATCAAAAACTAAATCATAAACAAACATTTGCATGACCTCCGCATATCCCAAATATCACTGTCGCATCGGCGCCGTTTTATTCCACATCATGCTTTATAAAAAATAATACATAATTCAAAATAAAAATAAATGTTCTATTTGCTTAACAAAGTGAAACGTAAAGTCATTAATGCTTTTGGAACTTGGAATTTGCAATTATAATAAATATTATAAATATCATTTTATAATCAAAATAAACAACACGCGTGTCCAATTGGCTCACATTCACATTCACATTCACATTCGGAAATACATTCGCGGACTATTTGGATTGGCTTCAAAATTGGTACACAGATAGATCACGATCTAGTGATCATTCTGGTAAAATCTTAGAGTCGCACATTTAAAATCAAAGGAGTTAGAGCAGGTCATATGTTTAAGGTCAAACAGCAGACTATTCTGATGTGCATGACAATTGGCACACAGGTAGAGCATGACCTCCCTATCACGCTCATAAAATCTTAGAGTCGCACATTCAAAATCAAAGGAATTAGACAAAGGAGTCGACACTTCCCTTTAATGTTGAGTGATTGAATCAAGATTGAATCATTCATTATGGTAATGTTGAGTGATTGAATCATGATTGAATCATTCATTATGGTAATGTGAGTGATTGAATCATGATTGAGTCATTCATTATGGTAATGTTGAGTGATTGAATCATGATTGAATCATTCATTATGGTCCGTGAATCACTGTGAATCGACTCATGACAAATATCAATCATTGACAAGTCTGGTGTCTAGTGTATCTAAATTGTAATTGTGGATGCATTTTTTCCCCTTTTCAGATTACACCACAGTCTACAAGTAAAACATGCCGTCACATTGTGCTATGTCAACCTGTGGATCGTGGGCTGGCAAGAAGCATAAGCGCAAGGAAATGGATCTCGCTTTCCTAAAGAGAAGATGATGTGGGCAGCATGGGTGCACAAGTGTGCCAGGGCAGACCTGTTTAATGGCGAAAATTTTTATGTCTGCTCTGAGCACTTTGTGGAGGAAGATTATGATGCATCATATAATAAAGATAACTTTAGCCCCTGACACCAAACTGAAGCTCAGAATTGATGCAATCCCTTCTAAAAAATCTTCCAGCATCCATCTCGCTTGTGGCATCAGCATCAGTAAAATAGTTTGCATCTTCCATTCTTTTAAGTACTTGCTTGGGTGCTTGGTTAATTATTGCCTGCATATATAAGGTACCTTTACCATTGTTTGGCATGCTTATTTTACACACTACTTTTATTGACATTACTTACTTTTTACTTACTTTATACATACTTTTTATTGGCATTAATTAACGTACAGTTAGTACTTGTAAGTTTTTCAATGTTTCCTGTATACCATCTATCACTTAGCATCAAGGCAGCAGAATGCTAGGATCATAGATGTCAAATTTAGTTATATAATTGAAAGATTGAGCTGATTGTCTGGTGCATATCTATGTGGTTCTGATGCATATCTTAACCCTCGCCCTAGGGGGGGGGGGGTGCTGACTGCCCCCTCCTGAGGGTTTTCTTTGAATAACTTTTTACACATGAGGCGCATCTTGCTGAAATTTGCAGTAGCTGAGTTTACAACAATTATACGTATGCTGTAAAAATTTAATTGCAATTGGTTAAGTAGATTGGGAGATAATCATGTTTTGATGACGTCATGTTGGTGGAAAAACGATACATATTTGAAAAATCGTAGAAAACAGAGTTTTGAAGCAAATTGCAAACGCAATTCACCAAACTAAAGATATAAAATGTAATTCTCTTTAAAATGGCAATCTCGGATTTACGAATTATGTCTGTCTGAGAAGGATTCCAGTCTGTCATGGCACTCTGAGGGGTGTCACAACCCGTCGGGAAACTATGTGAAACGTGCTGGCCACCTTGAGCAGTGTTGCAAAATACATATTCGCTCTTCTTGTGTCGGAATATGGACAGCTGATTAAATGAACCGTAGCTTGATGATTCGTAAAAAATGTATCACAGATATCGAATGACTACAGTTTGTTGAAGTACGGATGTACTGTACTTGTCAGATACCGCGAACTATGTCAATTATCTGTATTCTCGAACACAACCTTCCCCGCCCGCGGCCGCCACACAACCCCCCAGCCGAACCCCGCACCGCCGGCTCGAGAACAGGAATCCAGGCGGCAGTGCACGTGCGCCGCACGTCGGATGCACCTCCCGCCCGCTGAACTGCAGACGCAACCCAGGCACGGTAAGTCCAGAGGCCATCAGTAACTACATTAGTAACTACACTCCTCCCTGATCATCATGATCACACCATCGCCTATAAGGTAGCCTGCGGACGCGCTGGCTACGTCTAAGAACAGGAGCCGGTGCCACAGTTCTTCCAGCAGGTAACTGAGCAGCCTCTGCAGACCGCGGTACTGAATTATCAGCCCCCGATCTCGGAACCTCAGACGAACTCGTGACTTCCACAGTACACGGCGCCCGCACATCAGCTTGCGGCATTGGCGCATCAACAATCAGTGGAACATCGGCATCTGCGCTGATTGGCGCCGCGGTATCTACGTCTGTTTGCTCGTTACAGGGCGGCGCTTGTTGCACGCAGCGCCGCAGGTCCCTTACATGTCGCGGAACCCCATCCACGTCAACAACCTGTCGTGAGACCAGACCTGTCACCGTGCCGCGTTTTGATCGTTCTGAGCACCGAGTGCCGCGCTGTCTTACCCACACAGCATCGCCGACCGCGAATGCGTCCCCTCCCACTGTCGGAACTTCAGGCTCCTCCGACCCGGGCTCGAACTCCGGCGCAGCGGAGTCGGACTGATCGCCCTCGGGTCGCACACAGTCTCTGATCGTATAACGGTAAATTCGACTGGCGGGGCTACTAGCAGCCGCCTCGCCGTCACGAGGCGACACGTTGTACAAATGCACTGCCTCGTTAACGGGACACCGTTTCCTCGCGGCGATGACCTTCACTGTGCGGTGATTGCGCTCGACAATCCCATTACCGCTTGGCACGTGAGCAGCTCGGAACCGCAGCGACACATTCCAGCGAACAGCAAAGGTCCTAAAGTCGCGGCTGCGGAAAACAGTACCATTGTCGCTCAAAAGCTCAACAGGCGCCCCCCGCTCACAGAACACCTCCTCAAGCGCCCGAACAACGCTACCGCAGTCCTCGCGGCGCAGTGGCCGCCACAAGCTGTAACGGGACGGTCCGCAGTCCACAATGGTCAGGTAATGCTGGCCGTGATAGTGTGTGATGTCAATCGCGAGTCGCTGCCATGTCTCTGGTACGTCCAGCGTCCCGTGACGCCACTTCACGGGTGCCGGGTCAATCGCGCGACACACATCACAGTCCAGCACCGCGGCCCGCGCCTGAGCTCGCGTCACAGTCCGCCCGATATAGCGCCGCGCGAAATACAACGTTCGTCGGACACCGGGGTGACCAGCGCTCACGTGCACCTCGGCCACGGCCACTGCACTCACGCCTCGCTCGGCCGCAGACGCCGCACTCGCACCGGCGTCTCGCTCGGCCACAGCCGCTGCACCCACAGCTGCTGCATGCTCGGCCACAGCCGCTGAACCCGCGTCTCGCTCGGCCACAGACGCCGCACTCGCACCGACGCCTCGCTCGGTCGCAGCCGTTGCACCCGCGTCTCGCTCGGCCACGGACGCAGCACGGACAGCCGGCTGAATGTTCACCGTCGAGCCGTCACGCACTCGCACACGCTCAGCCTGGCTGAGCCACGCTCGAGGCACACGCGTTAGAACATCAGCGCGGTTCTCCGCCGATCGGACCAGCACCACCGACAGGTCAAGTCCGAGCTCGCTGGCCAGCTGGCGGATGATCTCAACACGGCGTCTGATGAGCATCTCGCCATGCGCTTTGGTGCGGAGGCGAGCACGGCCAGTCAGAGCATCATCCACCCAGCGGTGCACGGTCGCCGAGTCCGTCCGCAGCTCAATGACGCGCATGCCCCAGGCCACAGCCAAGTTTACACCACGGATGGCCGCGTCTAGCTCGGCCATATTGATGTGCGCCGACACGTCACTGCGCAGCCAGCACGCGTCCTCGACGACACCGCCATCTGGCAGCTCCACGACAACGCCCGAAGCCAGCGAGCTGGCGTCAGTCCACACAATCACTGCATCGCCACTCACGTCCCATCGGCCCTTAGCTGGGTCGTTGGCCTTCACTCTGGCTATCAGCTCCTCAACCAGCCGCGGCACGTTCTCCTCCTGGACGGGATCGTCCCAGCCGTTCGTCACTTCATTGACCAACCGCTTGACGAACGAGGCAGCCGGGCGGAGCCAGCCGCACACCGGATGGTGGCTGGTCAGCTGCCCGCAGATGGAGAACACCTTTCGCTTCGTCAAGGACTTCGTCACGTCCTTGATCTGATTGTCTCTGCCCCATCTCAGGTCTCCAGTCGGCTCCCCCCAGACCCTCAGTCCGAGGATGCGAGCGCCGTCCTTTGCTCGCTCCGGGGTTTTGCTCTCGAGCCCGTAGGCTCGGAGATGCTCGGCCACTTCAGAGGCAGACATCTTGGCCTCGTCCACCAGGATGTCATCGACGTACGTCGAGACAGCTGCCGCGACGCGCGAGTCCTGTGCCACGGCCGTGTCCAGCACCGTCTGCATGACTGACGGCGCAACGTTTAGTCCGAAGCCGAGCCGAGTCAGCGCGAACCTTTTTCCCCTGAACCAGACGGTCTGGTACGGCCAGAGAGCCTCCTCTACGTGGACCTGCAGAAACGCCTTCTTCAAGTCCAGCAGCGCCACGTCAGCCCCCATCTGTCGCCACCTGCGCAACCGCTCTGAGCAAACGTCCGCGTCGGCCGTGAAGGCCGTCACATGGCGATTCAAGGATCTAAAATCCAAGACCGGCCGCACTTTCGTCCTCTGCACTACCGCCATCAACGGTGTCGATCCCTTGGGCGGACCCAGCTGTCTCTCATCGTACTCTCGCAGCCAGCCATCCTTGATCCAGTTGTCCAGTTCCGCTTCGTACTCGGCGCGCGCCTCCGCCGGCACCGGGTACTCGTCCACCGTGCTGAACAGCTCACTCGGCGGGCTGCCCCCGGTCCACTTCCATGACACTACCCAGCGCCGCTGGGTCGGGTCAAATGTCACGCAGAAGTCCTCCTTCTCGACTTTCAGTTCTCCCGTCGGCTGCGGCTCATCGGCAGCGGCAACACACGCCGTACTCGCTTCCTCGCAGACAAACTGCACGTCAGAGGGCGAGCGGACAGTCACTCCCCCTAGAGCCTGGACAGCGTCCATCCCCATTATCACGCCAAACCCGAGGGGTTTTTCCCTGACCACCAGGGCGCTCACCACCACTGCCCGGCAGCCTGGCACAGCGAGCTGAACGTCCCCAGTGCCCGCACACTCAAGCTGCTGGCCGCTTACAGTCACCACGTGCACTGTTCGCCTCCGCCACCGACGGCACACTGACCCGTGCACCAGCGTCCGCGTGCACCCAGAGTCAATCAGCACGGCACACCGTGCTCCGTCGATGTCCAACTCTCTCACCGGTAGCGCGCCAGTAAGATCCCTCAGCCCCGAGAGGAGGCCGGCGCAGGTGCCTCCTCTCGCTCCCCGTTTGGGCAGCGGGCGGCGATATGTCCCCATGCCCGACAACGGTAGCACTGAAGGGCGGGTGGATCACCTCCGCGTGCCGGGGACGGGCGCGAGCCGCCATCTGCAGCCGGCTGCCACTGCCGGCCTCCGAAGCGTCGGTCACGTGGCCACTCGCGGGCGATGTGTGTGAACTCCCCGCAGGTAAAACACGGGCCTCGCCGCCTGCCGCCACCGCCTGGCCGCCTCGCGCCAGCCAACATGGCGGCCGCGTCTGACTCTTCGCGTAACACGGCGCGGGCCCGGTCCGCGAGGTCGTTCAGGGAAAGCGAATCTACTCGCGCTCCCGCCTTCAACACCTGCTTCACAGCTCCCGGTAGCCCCGCCACGAACGCACAGCAGAGACCACCTTCGCTGAGCCCCCCGAACAGGGACGCGAGCTGCTGGAGCTCCGCGAGGAAAACATCTACCGATTCCCCCGCCTCGAGCTTACGATCCATGAAACGTTCATAAGCCGTGAACTTATCGAACGCAAAGGCCCTCTTCAACGCACCTTTTATCTTCTCTGGATCCTTCTTATCCGCTGCTGGCAACTGCCGGTATACTGACAGCGCGCCTCCCTTCAGTCTCAACGGTATGACGACTTCCTGTCGCGTCTCCGCCTGCTCTTCGTCACGCCGAGAAAGCGTGCAGACCATCTCCAGTTTCTCGATCCATTCCACGACATTTGCCCCGTCTGATCCATCAAATTCGGGTATCAACTTGACATCGAGTCCTGCCATAATGCCGAAATAGCTTGTACTTGTCAGATACCGCGAACTATGTCAATTATCTGTATTCTCGAACACAACCTTCCCCGCCCGCGGCCGCCACACAACCCCCCAGCCGAACCCCGCACCGCCGGCTCGAGAACAGGAATCCAGCCGGCAGTGCACGTGCGCCGCACGTCGGATGCACCTCCCGCCCGCTGAACTGCAGACGCAACCCAGGCACGGTAAGTCCAGAGGCCATCAGTAACTACATTAGTAACTACATGTACCACACCAAATTACATCCCACGAACTAAATTTGGCGGCCGACCGATACTTGACTCCACAAGCGGGACGCGTGCGAAGAGACGCCCAGTGACGTCACACAGCGGTCGGTGCAGAATGTAAACAAATCGCCTGGTGACGCTACCTTCTTATAGGGCCTTGGTGCAATTGCCAATTGTTGCACGTGTGAGAGTGACCTTGGTGCGATAGTAGGTAAGAAGCATTGTCATTCAGCTTGATTGTTTACATGCTTTGCGTTGTTGCTTGCATTAAACAGTTCAATAGGTACGGATTGTGTTGTGCTAATTAATTATCATTATTTGTCATTTGGTGTGGATCTATTGTACCTAACATTTTATTTTACCATTTGAATTTGTAGGTAGTAAATACAAATTGAAAGGTGATGTGTAAGGTTCGGCGATATTCCGCTTTTGCACACCTTTATATAGGCAAATTGAATATTGTATACTAATTCTACATGTTGTCTGATTTCATCAGAATTGCACTCAAAACAGGGACATTATTTATCAGTACTTACCTAACAATGATTTTGATCACCCGTCAATAGCCTTAGCCGACCGCCTGCAACGACTCCGCCATTACAATGTAAACAACGTGGGTGCAGAAATGTGTCATACTGGATATCATATGACGTCATGTGTATCTGGTCAACCACTAAACCCTATCACGCTCTCACTAAACCTCCGTTCCTGGCAGAGCGCAGGACTTGTATTTGAGACCGAAGGTCGCAGCCGCTACCACGAGGTGACCTTACTGGATACATATAACATCTGGTGCATTTCACACACAAAAATAGCAGATGTTTACATTTCAGGTGTAATGGCGGAGTCCTTCCGGTCGGCTGAGGTGATTGACAGGTGATAAAAATCATTATTGCCAGGTAAGTACTGAGAATATCCCTGTGTTGAGTGCAGTTCTGATGAAATGAGACGTGCAGAATTAGTATACAATTTGCCTATAAAAAGGTGTGCAAAAGCAGAATACAGCCTAAGGTTCAGTTCAAGTTTGAATTAGGCGGAAAGCCATTCAGCTTTTGGGTGGTTCATGCGTAGCGTTTTTGTGTTTGTGACCTCAGTCAGCGACACATATTTGTTTGATTTTTGCCTGAAATCAGGATTCAGGATATAAAGTGTTTCAGTATTATTTTACTTTAGGTCTAACAGCAGCTACAGATATAAGTCATGGTTTCCCTGCAGCTTTTATATGTGCTGATTCCAAATATGATACTCATTGTTGGCGCCAACAAACTATTACAGTAAATAATTTAAATATTTACCTACTGACAGTGACATCTGCTGCCGCTCCTCACTGGATGCAATGCTGCCATAAACTATCGCCAGCTGATAGTCAGAGGCTGCTAATTGATCAGATAAAATTGCAAGACTATCCTGCTTACGCCATATGCACAGTGTAAATAGGTACATCTGGCAACATATTTACGCTGTAGGGTTAGGTTTTGTCTACAAGATGGTCGGGGTTTCAAGTGGAGCGTTCTAAATGTGGGTCCTAGCGACCGTAATTGCTGTGTGCTGTGTAAAGGTCAGGTTTTATTATGGTCTATTATAATTTATATTACACCAACAGCTCATTTGTGCCACAAATGGGTATCATATTTGGAATCAGCACATCAAAACAACCTAGAAAATTGGAAATTTATGTATGAAACAGGTGTTGGACGGAGTAAAAAAATTACCATAGTTTGATCAATCTGTTTTTTTTTATTTGAAATGTGTGCTCCAATTAATTACATTTTTCTTTGGTCGTATTCCGCTTTTGCACGCCTTTTTATAGGAAAATTGAATATTTTATACTAATTCTACACATCTGATTTCATTAGAACTGCACTCAGCATTACAACTGAAATGTTAGCAATGTGGGCTGTTTTTTTGTGTGTGTGAAATAAGGTATTTATATTATTATTATTTTAATATATATATTTTTTTGTTTGTTTAAAAGTGGGAATAAATTGGCTAACAACTACAGACCAGTAAGCCTAACTAGTCAAGTTTGTAAGGTTATGGAAAGGATTATCTGACGGCAAATCACCAAGCACTTGGAGAACAACAACTTGCAGACCAAGCACCAACATGGTTTCACGCATCAGAAGTTGTGCCAGTCTAACCTCCTAGAGACTTTTGTAGAATGGACTTGTGCAATAGATCAAGGACACAGCTTGGACATTGTGTATCTGGATTACAAAAAAAAACTTTTGACACAGTTCCCCACAAGAGACTGCTGACCAAGCTCAAAAGCTATGGTATCAAGGGAATTGGCTGTCTGATTTCCTATTTGAACGCAAGCAACAAGTATGTGTCAGAAGTGGCCTATCCAGCTGGGGAGAAGTTAAGAGTGGTGTTCCGCAAGGATCAGTTCTTGGGCCAATGCTATTCCTTGTGTACATCAATGAACTGCCATCACTAGTCCAGAGCAATATAAAGCTATTTGCAGATGACACAAAAATTTACAGAACATTGCAGGATAAGCGAGACACAGAAGCCCTCCAGTCAAACCTAGACATCCTCACCAAATGGACAGACTATTGGCTACTAAAGTTCAACACAGGAAAACTGAGCACATGTTAAAATGAGCTAAGAGTGCCTCATAGTTTAGGTCGGTACTGGGCCGGTCTGACCTGGAGGCCAGGCACATTAAAAACTTGTGCTGGACACGCTTTAGATGGTTACCAGCAGCGCCAGCCCATACTCGCTACGCTGCCATACTCGAGCAGAGAACATGTGTGTGCGTTGTAGGCGCATATCAAAGCTTTGTGGTTGAAAAGTGTGGTTCACCATGGTCTTATACATGGTACTGTTGTGGCTTCCTTCAGAGCCAGCAGCTTTGGTTTATACAGGTTTGTTTTGCCATCAATGGTGGGTCCAGGATTTTGTTATGGTGGCTGCCACATATGATGGCAGGCCCCTTTGGGTTTGGTGAGTCCCTCAAGCTTTGGTTGGCTCCCTCAAGCTTTGGTGGGCCCTTTCAACCTAGCAAATAAAGCCTAGCATGGACTATTTTAGTTGAGAATGTGCCTTTCACATACCAAAATGGGCCTCTACAAACCAGAAGTTGCCCTCTTGAAACCAGAATAGGCCCTCTGAATGCCAGTGGGCTGTCTTTGAGGGCTGAGTAGGCTCTGTGGCAGCCAGATGGGGCCCATTGGAAGCCAGATGGGGCCCATTGGAAGCCAGATGGGGCCCATTGGAAGCCAGATGGGGCCCATTGGAAGCCAGATGGGGCCCATTGGAAGCCAGATGGGGCCCATTGGAAGCCAGATGGGGCCCATTGGAAGCCAGATGGGGCCCATTGGAAGCCAGATGGGGCCCATTGGAAGCCAGATGGGGCCCATTGGAAGCCAGAGGGGCCCCTCTGGAGGCTATAGACTGATTGAGGCCCTCTGAAGGTCAGAATGGGCCCCCTCCATACTCCATAGGTCATAGAAGGGAGAGTGGGCCTCGGGAGGCCAGAATGGGACCCTCTGGAATGGGCCCTCTGGAGGCTATAGACTCATTGAGGCCCTCTGAAGGCAGGACCTCAGCTAAGTAATTCTGACGGGGGGGGGGGGCAATTTGAAAAACAAACATGCTGCTAAGGCATATGGTTAAGTGCAGGCACATAGCCAGGATTTTTATCAGGGGGGGGGGGCACGTCAGTGGTAGCATCATATTTCGCTCCTCAGCCAAATGTTGCTGACCACTGGGGTGTCGATTCGTCATCAAAATTGCATTTTATCTAGTATAAATTGAATTGGTTTGCTCAGGGGGGGGGGGGGGGGCTATGACCGTGCCCCCTTGCTACGTCCCTGATTAAGCGTACCTATGGATAGGTACTGACTACTGATACATTTTAAGTGTGATAATGACAAACATAAGCATAAAACAGAAATAAAATAGTAGAGTAATACAATATTGAAGCTAAATAAAAATTATAAATTTAAACACGCCCATCATCGAAGGTCCACACCTGTGATGTCGATTTTTGAAAACGATTTGGGGGATCGAACAGGAACGGACCAAAGGGGTCCCCGGCGCCATAGCTTTACCAATACAACTAAATCGTTCGAACATTAGCACATTTCCTAAAGGAAGATTTAAGCAGATTATACAAGGGATAATTTGTTTTAAAGCAGTTCTTAGCTCGCGCCCTGCCGGTGCTGGGCGCCAGCTTAGTCGTGCTAGGGAAGGCATCTGACGCCCCCACCCCCGAACTCGGCTCCAATGGGGATTAGGCAAAATCCACAAATACCGTCAGATAGCTCCGTCTAAATTAATGTCGAAATTGTCACATCGCTCAGCCAAACGATGTGGCTCGACCACTAACTTCTTTGGAGGTGGGACCACTTGACGTGACCTGGTGACCTCACCTGATATGACCCTAGTCAAAATGTTTACTTAAAGGGAGTGTGCCTACTCACATCGCTTAGTTGGGGTTATTGACATTGGTCTATAGAACACAATTTTTTGAATTGAGCCATTACTTCATTTCTCCAGATTCACCCTAGTTGCTGAGATATTCAAAGACTCCAGGAATTTGCTTGGGAGCAAAAAGTTATCGGGTAGACTCCAGAGGGCTTCCGCTACTAGAAGCACTGCAACTATCGATTACACTGCTAGCATATTGTTAACGCCGGCCAATAGCAATTTAACAAAACAGCTCGTGCGCGCTGATAGCAGCAGCCGAACAGAAACTGGACGGCCATCATGTTTTCGATGATGGCCGATGGCCATTTTTTGAAGAAGATATCAATTTAGAGCTACGAAACTTGCACATAATAAAGTTCACCGTGGCAAGAGCGTGCTGTGCAAAACTCGTCTTTCTATCTTGCATGATGTGACCGTAATTGTATTGTCTTATGTGCGCCGTTTTACATAGCATCACATAGTGGCGATCGTTTTATAGATATCGAAACAAAAATAAACAAAAAGAACAATATAAGTGAAAATTCAACTAAAGGGGCTCCAGATGTGAATTTCATCATATACAACAATCAAACCAACAGCTACTTACCGTATGAAATATTTTTGACATTCCAAAACAGTAGGCACACTCCCTTTAAGGTGCGCAATTCATGCCGAAACAGCTGTGCCAGAAACGGTGGTGCTGCACGCCGCCAATTCTCGAGAGGAAAAAATTGGGGGCGTCCCAACCCAACCTCCCACTAAAACGCCACACCCTCGGCTCGGCACGACACGACTTTGTTTGCAAAAGCACACAAAGTCGGACAAGTTTTGAGACAGTTCTTCAAAACGACGTTTTTCAGTTTTTCAAAACGACGAAATGCGTGTATCTGGGCAAACCAGCCCAGCAAGCACAAACGGAACAGATGCAACTTTCACTTGAACCCTCATTGCCATGGTGACTGTTTCCGGCTTCGCATAGTACCTTAGATGGGCTCAAGAGTGATACACTCCAAAGAGCATGCTTAAGTGTCCGCCCCTGTAGCTCAGTTGGGAGAGCGCTGGGCTTCTGACCTCACCCGGTAGTGGCACCCCGGGTTCGAGTCGCTTCGGCGCTCGCTATTTGCCCCTGACTGGGATGGCCTGTGGCCGGTGGCAGCGGTCGCACTCAAGGTCAGGTGACGTCAGTGGGCGGGGCGGACCGTGTCCCGAGCCTTGTTCACAACGCCTGCTGACGGGCTGACTGCTGCTGCCTACTGCTGTCAAAACGTATCGACCAATCAGAGTGGACCAGTGGAGGAAATGGAATGTGGGGAGGGGTACGGTGTATGACGTCATACTCTGCTGACTCCTGCTGTCGCTACTGCCGGAAAATCGCGTCAGCCGGGCAGCAGAAACACAAATTGGCGCATTCGGCAATTTCCAAACGTGAAGCGTCGATAAACAACCAACGATCCCCAAGGGACAAACTTGAAAAGGCGAAGATGGATAAGGAGTAAGTCTGCGATAATTTTAGTTTACTGTTTATGTTGGTATTAGGTACCATAAGCCAGGCTTTCATTTCAACAAATGTATCGTAGCAAGTACGCCAGATATGTATCGTGAATCGACAGCATTTGTGGTCAAGTAGTACTAGCCGGTGATGACTTCGGATGGTGTGTGCTGCCGTTTTGGGCAGCCGTGGGCAGCCCGTCAGCAGGAGGTCGTGAACAAGGCTCAGGTATGTCGGGCACGTAAAACTTTCGCTGATAAATTCTGCCGGACGCCAGGAATTGTTTGATCGGGTGGTGGGGTCAGGGCCTGCGCAACAAGCTGTGCTTAGCGCGGGGCCTGACCTCGGAAATCCACCCATTAAAAAACATTCGGACTAAATTTATTTTAAAAAAAGTTGGTTGGTTTGCGTGTGTACCTAATGGCACCGCCGAGCTGTCATGACAATGCCGGACTTGAATTCAGTTCCCGTGAAATTTTGTCGTTGACAGTTTTACGCACCTAGTTTTGGGGATTTTTTATCTCATTAAAGCCAGTGAGTTTTGCCCACCTGGCAATGAGTTTTGCCCACCTAGGTTTGCCCACATGGGCAAAACTTGTTTTACCCGCCCGGTTTAAACTGGGCAAAACTGTGCCAACCCTGATTGGAGCCCCTTCCAGCTGCGGGCCCCTTTGAAGCTCAAGGGGCCCTTCCCTTTGGATCGGCCATTGCTGCCCATTAGTAGGAAGGTATGCTCATTGGTTATTGTTCATGCCTACACGGTACCATTGTACCGAATAGCCAACAGCCAAACCTGCGTGGAAACTACATTCTGCTCCGGGCCATTTTGGCGGTTGGTTGGGTCCACCTGTCATGACTTTAGAGTGCTGTGGCTGCATATTTTCTCAAAGTGGAGAAGCACCCTCGCATCAGAAGACTGCTGACCGCATGGCATCGGGGCTGTGTATTGGCCTCAGCAGAGGAGTGAACACAGCGGCACAGCAGTCGTGTGGGGATGATGTGGTTACAGCATCAGGAGCACAAAATCACTGTTAATATATCTACATGGGTTACGTCTTACGAATGATGCTCAGAGTTGGCCTCTAGTGGAAAGGTCCTATAGTATTCCTATACGAATCCTATACGATTCTTATCCTATATGATTCTTATCCTATAAGATTCTTATCCTATAAGATTCTTATCCTATAAGATTCTTATCCTATAAGATTCTTATCCTATAAGATTCTTATCCTGTAAGATTCTTATCCTATAAGATTCCTATCCTATAATATTCTTATCCTATAAGAATCTTATCCTATAAGATTCTTATCCTATAATTTTCTTATCCTAAAAGATTCTTGTAGGATTATTATAGGAATCCTATAGGAAATTAGAAATCCTATAGGACTTTTGGGGCGCCTTCTTACAATCCTGAAGACATTTTGTAACTTGAGATTGCACCGGTCTGGCGCACCTTTTCTTCGCGCACAATTGTCGGTGCTTCAGACCGTCGCTACCTTCTGAAAGGGCCTCTGTGGGGCTGAGAAAGGCCAAATATACTGCTCATCTTACTGTGTTTTTGCTGCGAACCTTTTATCCTGCAACATGTTCACTTGATTTGCGTATTTGAATAAACCTGTGGCGAAAATAGGAGAACACATTAATCCTGCTTTGGTACTGGTACTGAATGATGGGGCCAGGGCATAAATGTGCCACATGAATATGCTTGATGCATGACATTTGTTATATCAATGTAGTCCGAACCTTTTGAATGGACGGATTTCCGAGGTCAGGATCCGCGCTGAGCAGAGCTTGTTGCCCAGGCCTACCGTCCCTACCGTCCGATAGGGCAATTTCTGGCAGCCGGCATAATTTGGAGCCGAAAGTTGTACGTGCCCGACATACCTGGACACGGCCCGCCCCGCCATATGACGTCCCCTGACCTTGAGTGCGACCGCTGCCACCGGCCGCAGGACATCCTAGTCAGGGGCAAATAGCGAGCGCCGAAGCGACTCGAACCTGGCCTGCCACACGTACGGGTGAGGTCAAAAGCCCAGCGCTCTCCCACTGAGCTACATGGGCGGACATTTCGGTTCCCGTTTATTTTTAACCCAATGCACATAGTGAATACGGATGTGATTGGCTAACTATGTACATTTACAGGTGCTCTTTAGGTAACCGGCTGCATTGGCGTCCTGCTTTGTGGGGATGTGGGCTGCCGGCCTGCTGGTGCTGTGTGTATGCTGTTGCCTGCTGTGTGGGGATGTGGGCTGCCGGCCTGCTGGTGCTGTGTGTATGCTGTTGTCTCCAGGTGGTTCCTGCCTCTGGTGTTGGCTCTGCATGGTGTACCTTCATGGGCGTGGCATGAGCTGGGCTGTGGGTGTGCTAACTGCTCTGCTGGGCTAACGTTCGTGCCGCTGTGCCAGGGTACGACTCGTTTTACGTCTCCTTTCGCTGCCCCCCCCCCCCCCCCCTGATTCCCCTCCTACCTGTGGTTGTGACTTCCCTCGAAACGCCTCCCGCACGCTTTGCTTGTGGCCGTGTTCTTTTGCGTGAGGATCCTCGAGAACTGGGTATGGAGCCTCAGTCTATGGAGCTGCTGGAGGCTATGACGCCTTCCACCAAAGCTTCTCATCACCCTGTCGCTGATTTGTCAACGGGCTGTCCTCACAATCCTCATGTCGCAAAGAACACGGTCTGCGTGTGCCTGCCAACGCCATGTCGCCCCACTTCTGCCCGGCCATGTCGCCCCACTTCTGCCCGGCCATGTCGCCCCACTTCTGCCCGGCCATGTCGCCCCACTTCTGCCAGGCCGTGTCCGCTTCCCCCCCCCCCCCCCGTCTCTGCCCGGTGTCGGTGTTTCGCCCTGTGGCTAACTGTTTTCGCCCTGTGCTACCCATGTGGCTAACCGTCCACCGCTGCCTCTCGCCACCGCAGCCTCCACTGCAGCTGCCTGTCAGACGATGGACACCGCTGGCGACGAGAGCGACGCGCTGGAGACGGCCGCGGCGCAGGCGCGGCGAGTACTCCGCGAAAACCAGGCGCGCGCCGACAAACTCAAGAACGTGCTGTGCATCCTCCAAGGCAAACAGGACGCGGCCAAACGCGCGCTTGAGGAGGTGGTCACGCGCCACGCGGATGCGGTCGCGACATGGAAAGCGGCCTTTCGCCAAGTAATCGACGCCCAGTTCGTGCACAAGGCCAAGTTGCTGCACGATCAGATGGCTGTGGTACGCCGAGCCTCGGTCGGACTGCACGCGGGTCTGGAGCGACTGGAGGCGCTGAGGCTCAGTCCAACCGACGCCGCGGCCGCCGCCGCCGTACCGGTGGTCACAGACGTGCTGGAGAAATACATCGCAGAGAGCCGGGACGTGCAGCCAGATCAGCTGCTGGACTTCGCTTTCCGCGAGGTCCCGCCCGACCGCTGGGCGCGCTCCAGGCTGGCTGTGGGGTACCTGCAGACGAGCTCGCTTGCGCCGACGCATCTCACGCTGGAGGAAGTGGCAGCGGACGGGCTTGCGGTGACGCTCCGAGCGAGGAGTGGCCGGCCGTACGACGCGACGACCGTCACTCACATGTCGTACAGCGTGCTGGACGACGAGGGCACCGAAGTCACGGAGGTGGTCTGGGTGGACGGCCACGACGGCTGCTTCACCGTCACGTTCCGCGCTGCCGCCGCCGGGCCGCACGTCGTGTCCGTCTACCTGTACAGCGTGCACGTCAACGGCAGTCCTCTGCGGCTGCGCGTCGGAGGCTCCGGCGGCGGGGGCGCGTCGCTAAAAGACGCCTCCGCGCAGACGGATCACCCTCTCGCCGACATCCACGGAATCGAAGACGGAGATGGGGACTTTGTCGGCTGGATGCGTGCTCGGCTGGAGCGCGAGATGTCTCTTCCAAGTCCCCAGGCGATGCTGGCGGTCGAGGGCGGTGCTGTCGCTCGGCCAGTCTGTCGGACAACGGTAGGCAGCGGACGACTGCGTCTTCCTCTCAGCGCCGACATCGATACCAACAACAACACGGAGCCGACGCGCATGGACTGGAACACCCATCTGTTCAATGGCGACGGAAGTGGAAGTACCAAGTCGAAGGACCCGCAAAGGGGCCTGCATAAGGGTGATACAGCCAGCAGGATCCGTGCGGCGCTTATGAGGTCGATGTCTAGCCCCGACAGCAGTGGTGGGGCAGGGGATGGCCCGACCCAGACCGCGCAGGCCGTGCGACGGAATGTCGTCAGAAAGCCGGTAGTTCCGCCGCCGCAGGGTACCGCTCCCAGCTCCGTTCCTAGCGCGATTCCAGGCTCGGCTTCAAGCTTGGATTCGGCTAAGACGCCCAGCGTGGTTTCCACTAAGACGCCCGGCGCGGGCTCCGTTGCGGGCTCCGGCGCGGGCTCCACTGCGAGCGTGGCGGCTGAGTTCGTCCGTATGACGATCCCCGGTGAGCCGGTCGACTGCCTCCGTCGACCGGCGGCGGCGGCGGCACCCGGCACGGTGGCCGCAGCCCCAGCGGTCATACGTGTCACGGTGAAGCAGGGTAGCAGCAGGACCGGCAGCAGGCCCGGCAGTCCGGAGCGGGTGGTTACTGAAACGGACGCGCAGTCCGGAGCGGTGGTGGAAGAAGTTCGCAGAGCGGTAGAGACCACAGGAAGCAGTGCTGGGAATCGAGAAGCTAGGGTGGTGACCTACATAGAACCGGGCAGGCAGTGGGATGAGGACAACAGCATGGAAGATGGGTACAGACCTGAACAGAAGGCGCAGAAGAGTGGCGCAAAGGCAGCGCAGAACAGTGTGACGACTGGCTCAAAGCCAAAGCCGAACAGCGCGGCGAGCGGCCGCGACACGCCCAAGCCGCAGTCGCAGACTCGCGTGGTGGCGCCGCGCCCTCTGCGCACCGTCCGCGTGACTTCGGATGACCTGGCGTCGGCGGCCGGGCCGGCTGACCTCTCTCGCGGTCCCGTCACCGCCAAACTCGACCTCTTGCTGCGTCCGACCCCCCTGTTCAAACGGCCCATCGGTGTGGCAGCGATGGGGGATACCCTATTCGTCGCCGATACGGGTAACGACAATGTCCGGGCCTTCGCCGCGGATGGTACGGAGCTAGAGCCGCCGGTGCCTGAGCTGCGCCGGCCCTCAGCGCTGGTGGTGCTCAGCGGGGATCGCCTGGCGGTGAGGTACGATCACGGGGTGCGGGTGTACGCAGTGTCCCTGGGCGGTATTGGGCGGATGCTGTACCAACTTGGCAGCGGTCTGCTCCGACGCCCGTTCGGCCTAGCCGCCACCGGCTCGGAGCGACTGGTGACCGTCGACGGCACGAGGGGACGCCCAGTGGTGCACGTATTCGATGCGAGCCCCTCGGGCGAGGGCCGTCTCGTGCACTCCGTCGACATTGCGTCCCACGTCCGTCAGCCAGAGACGGCCAAGTTGTACTTCGTGGCCGCCAGCGAGACGCGCGTCGCCGTCACCGACCTGGGCAACAACGTGGTGCTGCTGTTGAACTGGGAAGGCCGGCTTGTGACCCGCGTTGGCGAGGGTGTCACCCCAGAAGCTCGTCTGTCTGACCCGGCCGGTCTGGCGTTCGACTCGACCGGCAACCTCCTCGTCGCTGATTCCAAGCACCACCGCGTGCTGGTGTTCGGGGCCGACGGGGCGCCGCGCGGATCGGTGGGGGTGTCACACAAGCTGAACCGGCCGTCCGGCATCAGTCTCCAGGGAGGCAGGCTGTACGTGCTGAATTACTGGGATAACACGGCGCATCGCTATCAGCTGACCACAGCGGCAAACCAGTAGGCGGGGTCAGGAGTGTCGCACCGGGAGACAAGACTGACAGAAGATGTGGTGGATAGCTGCAGACCGGGAACTGGAGTCTGGAAAGGACAGTCTGGAAAGGACAGTCTGTCAAGGACAGTGCTGACAGCTGACTGGACAGTGGAAAGGACAGCTGACTGGACAGACGCGGGGTAAGCAGTAGACGGGACAGTGTGCCAGCCCGTGAGAATGGTGGGCAGGCTGAGGTGTGAAGTGGAGGCTTTGGATCGGCTGATTGGACGCGCCTCCATCGGCCGGGCCGGATGGGTGAACTCGGGAAGCTCAGGGCAGCTCAGCAATGGGCTCGCACACGTTATAAGATTACGTGCTATGTGTCGAGCTTAAGTTTTTGTTGAACGAACTATTCCATTTGACGGCTCCCTTGTTCAAAGTGACGACTTCTGCGTCAAAGTGACGACGTCTACGTCAAAGTGACGACGTCTATGTCAAAATGACGTCTACGTCAAAGTGGCGACGTCTACGTCAAAGTGACGTTTTTGACACGTCTCATGACGGACGTGTCAAACACTTGACTGAATCTCGTCTGTAAGGCTTGTGAAAAAGCTGTACGATCAAACTTGTTGGTTGCCTATTGTAATCTCCACTAACATTGTGATAAGGCTTCAATATCTTTCCCAACCATTTCCAGTGAATAATTCAGGCCAGTGTAGGTTTTCCTGGTACAATGTGTGGGGCACAATTATCAGTATTACCAGTATTACGTCGTATGTGTATTCCTGTAGCGTCCTCCGTTGTGTTTTGCGTCAGGCGCAGATGTTTTGTTAATCCAGTTTAATACATTTTTGTTGATAATTGTGTCTGTTGTGGGGATTGCTGACATGCCAGGATAGAAGTTGATTGAAGAAGTTGATTGATATGATAATCATTGCAGACTCATGCTGTTAAATGCTAACTTTAGTGTATCCAACATTGTGAGATGCCAGACTCATCAGAATGAATATCAGACCTGCCAGTGTGTTGAGAAGTGCTGTCTCACGTCCCTTATCACTCCGACTTCGAGATAGCTGAGGCTGTTGGATGCCGAGGGTGCACACACTGCATGGTGACACACTGCACGGCTGCTTTGGTGAGGGTGCACTTTTAGTTACCGATTTGGAATATGTTGTGTTTATTCTTGTGACTTTTGGAGGGCAGTGTTGTTAAACTGATTTGGTAATTGCTTTCATCGCTCGAGTTCTTATGGTGTACATATTTATAAACACTGTTTAAACATTGTCTGTTGAGAATGTGTTTGCTGATGTTAACTGTGTTTCTGCTCTAAATGTGATACCTCATTGCTCTATACTCATTTATCTCTGACGTCTGTAGTGCTTGATATTGTCCAACTGTACATCCAGAGGTAACCAGCATTTCATTTTCACTTAAATAAACCTGCCTCCTGTTCCAGGAAGCTGCAGTTGTATCGTCGTCCGACAGATGGCAGTTGCATCGTCCAACATGGCTCTCAACATCCCCGACTGCGCCTGCAAGGGCCAGAACACCTGCTTCCGGTGCGAACCATTCTCTGCCGCTGCGTACGCACCCTTCGTCCGCCCTGAAGACGCCCCCAGCTACGTGTTCTGCCCTCAATGTCGCCTCGCCTGGCCAGGCTGGGACGGCAACTCCTGGCGGTCCCACCCTCACCACCAGGGGCGTCCGCTTCTCTTCCCAGGAGTCGAAATCGTCCTTGACGTCATCTCAGAAGAAGAGGAGCGTCAACTGATGTTCGACATCGACGCCTTGCCGTGGGACCCCTCTCAAAGCGGCCGGCGCAAGCAGAACTTCGGACCCAAGGCCAACTTCAACCGGCGCAAGCTCAAGATGGGTGCTTTCAGAGGTTTTCCTGAGTTTGGACGACGCGTGCAGGAGAGGTTAACCCGTGAACCGGTGCTGACTGGCTATCAAACGATCGAGCAATGCTCGCTGGAGTACAAACCGAGTGTGGGCGCCTGCATCTCGCCCCACATTGACGATTGCTGGGTGTGGGGCGAGCGAGTTGTTACCCTGAGTCTCCTCACTGACTCTGTGTTGACTATGGTGAGGTACACGGGAGGTCAGGATCGCTACAACCTGACGTACGAGCCGGCATGCAGGTACAACCAGCCGCCGCTGCCGGGTCGACAGGCTGGAGGAGACCCGGTGGAGTCCGACCAACTCGGGGTCAGCATCTCTGGGAAGACGGCTGACGAGCAGGATGTGAATAGTGCAGGGGTAACCAACCTGACCAACGGCAACCCTACAGGGGACTTCAACCCATCAATCAACAACCCTTCAGGGGAAAACAACCTACCCAACGGCAGCACTGCAGAGGACTCCAACCCATCTGTCGTCAGCTCTCCAGGGGTGCCCGACCCGCTCGTCTGGCACCAGCTGGATCCTCGTCCAACAGTGCGCCTCCCGATGCCGCCCCGCTCCCTGCTCGTCCTGCAGGGAGCAGCGCGCTACGAGTGGCTGCATGGCATCCTGCGCGCTGACGTCGCCGAGAGGCGCGTGTGTCTGGCGCTGCGCGAGTTCACCCCGGCCTTCATGCCAGGTGGGAAAGAAGAGGGCATCGGGGCGGAGGTCATCGCGCAGGCGCAGAACTTCTGGAAGCCGCAGGTGGTGGGTGGGGAGGCGGCGGCGTGAAGTGGTGGGAAGGGAAGAGGAAGGTGTTGGAGTGTACGTTCGTGCTTTCACGGGATGGTGAGCGCCGGCTGAGCGTATGTTGTGGAGTGTTCGACATTTGCTGGAGTATGTGTGGATGACCCTAATTAGCCCTATCTGGAGGTTAGGGTGTTATTGTGTTACAGTTGTTGTGTACATGTTGATTCATCAGCACTGCGAAAAGAACGCGTTCGAGGCTGATAATGCATTCATATTGAGTGTGAGCAGTGTGGATTGTGGATGCTTCCGATCCAGAATGGTCTTACATGTTGATTGGCCTTCACATTGGTAATCCGTTACATTGCTGAAGAAGAAATATGTTGAGTACCTATGCAAGTTAAAGAGCTTGCATAAATGGGTTTCATGCTAAGCGTCATTAGAAAGGGCGTAAGATCGTAATTGTTCTTCCCAAATGAGTAAGGTTGTTTTTGAAATGTTGTTTCTTCATGTCAGTTTCAATAAAGCGTTTAACCCTGAACGGTACACACGGCGTTAGTTGTCCAGACTGTAATAACATTTGAACGGAAGACCATGCGTTTCAAGGCACGTGACCGCGGTGCCAGCGAATTAAATGCAATGAATAAAAATAAATAGAGACCGCAATGAACGCACCTCTGCGAATTCGATTGTTTTGTAACGTCGTTCTGCTTTGTTGTACATTATATCGTTTAATTTCGCTGAAGCGCGAGAGATCAACGGATAAGTTAACATCTAAACGGATGCTAGCTGCAGGAGATGACCGACATAATTTGATAAGTACCTTTCAAGCATGTTCGTTCTTTGCATTATTACCCTCTGTATACAAACATGATTAAACATCGCGACTTCCGTGTTTCAATGACAGCCTGCATGGCATGCCAGTAGCCTCCTCCTCCACCAGCACCGCCGACCCCTCCCAGATCACCTTCCACCTGCGACGGAGCGCGGCCGGCACCATGACCAGCGCCGCCTTCCTGCGCACGCTGAAGCTGACCGTGTTCGGCCTGGACGTGCTGCTCACCCTGCTGGGCGCGCTGCTGGCCGCTGGCGGCGGCTACTGTGCCTTCCTGCTGCGCGGCGCCGGCGTGGGCCGCGCGCCAGCCGCCGCCGACCCCGCCGCAGTGTTCACCACCGACGCCGTCACCGTCGTCATCCTCTCGCTGACGACTGGCGCGCTGCTGGTCATCGTCGGCCTGCTGGGCTGCTGCGGCGTGGCGCGCAGCAGCCGCGCGCTGCTGCTGGTCCAGGCGTGCGCGCTGGCCGTCCTGCTGCTGCTCGAAGTCGCCACGCTCTCCCTAGTCATCTGGTCGGAGCGCTCCGCCCCGCGCCGCGCGGAGCTCGCTGCGTTGGAGCTGATTCGTCGACGCGGCAGCGCCGGCGCCGGCGTCGCCCCAGACACCGGCCCGGCGTGGCGGGCTGTGCACGTCGTGCAGCGTAGTCTCCGCTGCTGCGGCGTGCTCGGCTACGGCGACTACGTCTCGGTAAACGCCACCGTGCCGGTCTCCTGCTGCCGCGACGAGACCCCGTCAGCCTCCACACCAGAGCGCTGCGATGTATCGGGGCTGACCGCCGCCCAGCTGGAGCGGCACCCGCTCCTACAGCGTCGCGGCTGCGGGGCGCTGGTCCGTCGCAGGCTCCACCTGCTGGCGGTGCTGGCGTACGTGCTGTCCGGTCTTACGTTGGCAGCACAGCTGGCGGCGCTGACAGTCAGCTGTTACGCTGCGCTGTCGATGCGCGAGGCGGTGCCCACGGCGCCGGCGATCCACTCCAGCGTGCAATCGTTCAGGAGCAGGAGCAGGGGGTATGACTGAAACGACAGGAGCACTAACAGGCACAAGACCGGGTATGACTGAAAAGGAGCAGGGGTACGACTGAAACGAGACCAGCAGTGTTGCACGAGATGGATACGATTGAAATAGAAGCAGGGGTGACGTCTGAGGGTGCTCTCATGGTAACAACTAACAGGTGAGACGGATACCGCGCAGAATATGTACACCGGGGCAGAACGGACTGTCTTTGAAGGTCTCCCTGACTAGGTGATACGAATGAGAGTGATCAGCGGGAGCTGGTGCGAAGGCTGCGACATATTGCGGCGCCCGTCGTAGTCTGTTCTGCGTCAGAACTGACAGCTGATAGGTGTCCTAGGTCTGTAACAAAGTGCAGTGATGAAGGACTGCGTGAACAAATTAATTTAATGTATATGCTGCTAAAGCTAGTGCTAGACACAGCAGCAGGATAACAGACCCCGGTGAGCCTGCGTGTTGTTAGTCCAGAGGAGGTCTGTCCTGTACTGCAGGAACTGCCGATAACGGTGAATATGGTGTAACAAATGTGTCCGATGGCTGCGTCTCGCTCACAGGATAATAGGCTATGTTGATGCGACCACTGAGATCCGTTTGTTTGTGATCTACTGTTTGTGCCTGAAGTCATTGTTCTAAAATATTGCAAAATAACGAGCAGTTTCTAACCAATACCGCAGGAACTGACGATAACGGTGAATATGGTGTAACAAATGTGTCCGATGGCTGCCACTCGCTCACAGGATAGTAGGTCTATGTTGATGCGACCACTGAGATCCATTTGTTTGTGATCTACTGTTTGTGCCTGAAGTCATTGTTCTAAAATATTGCAAAACAACGAGCAGTTTCTAACCAATCAGTCAACAGCAAACTCCGTTCAATCACCAAATTCACTTTTTATGCGTTCGTAACATGTTCGTAATACTCGAACGCAGTCCCATACGGTTTGGCCACAATTCTGCCATACCACGTCCCGTCCTTATACAGCCACAACAGTGGCTAAGTAGCCGGCCACCATTCCGCCATTCTGCCATTTTGATCATCTCAGACGTTATATAATTACCGGTCAGATTGGGAGCCATATTCAGATCTTTCGGACATGATCAACATGAACAGTCGGTGCGCCCTAAAACCCCATCATCATATGTTTCATGGCTCCCCAACACCTTTAGGCACGTTCGGAAAGTATCCCATTGCATACGGGTGACAAAGTTATCGATAACAAATTTCGGGTTGCAATAACATTAACAATATTGAATCGGAACAGCTTTGGAGATACCCTTAGTGGCTTGAAACACAACAAAACAAACCTAAACAACGAACTGACCCAGGTCGCATACAGTGCAGGAACAAAAATAATCTCGCCCGTCGGAAACAAAGCAAACTACGATCAACTCTCCGAAAATCAGCATCTCCGAAAATCAGCAAATAATACTTTGGACATTGAATGGAAAATGCCTCAACTTTAACCCTGTAAGACCGGCGAAATATTGAAACCACATGGAAAACAGTCACGGACTGTGCTGAACTCGGCATTACTAAGGTAAACAGATCAAAAGTGAACTGGTCGAGTCACAAACACAGGGGGGTCATTCAGGTCAGGTCTGTTCGCCAACGAACAACGAAAAAGCCCGCTGAAACCGTGATACTTCAGCCAAAAGGTCCCCCCAATCACATCCTATCCCAAGCATACACCCGAGCCACCCACCCAGAAGCAACCGATTGACATCAACATCCCTCATCAACAACTGTCGCGCCTCCAGTGACGTAACACCCCGCCGGCCGCCCCATATCAAGGTCCCGGGGTACATCACTCTCTGCCTCACATCACCACTCACTCTGGAATGTTCGGCCCGCGCTCACTAACCTCACAACCAGGCCTCCTTCCAGTCCCTCCCCGGCCGTCACGCAGCCTCCACAGCTGCCAGAGAGGCTGGCGCCCGATCCGCGCGGCGGGTGCCCAGTGGATACGTCAGGGTCACCGAGTTGCTGTTTCGATCTCGATTCAATCAAGCCGGAGAACGAAGTAAGAACACTATTTTGTCATTCAGGATAGCCTCCTTGTAGGTACACGTCTTGAAAAAGATAAAGAGTCTCTTAAGAGCCTTCGAGCCAACAGTGTACCCGTCTATGCTAGTAGCTGTGGTGTTCTCTTCGCTGCAGTCCTTCGCTCGCATGACCACCACTGGCGGAGCTCCTGGCGGTTTTCACTCGCTTGTCGCCCCACTGCTGCCCCCGCCGCGGCCAAGACCAACCCCGCGATCACACGCACACCGGCACACGCACTGCTCTAAGCCATGCTCCACCACGTCAAAATTCGCTCAGTCCCGCAATTTGACGCTCACTGGCTCCGTCCACCATCCCTCGCCGCAGCGAGCCACAGGTCGTCGTGGCACGAGCCATGGGATCGTGCCACGAGCCAGCAGCGTCCGTTTAGTTGAACCTAGAGTCGCGCTCAGCGCGGCTGGCATCACGACCCCTCCGCTTGAAGGCTCTCGAAGCGGCCCCAGCGTGTCGCGTCCAGACGTGCGAGGAAGGAGCGGACCCGCCGATCCGCTGCCGATGCCGCTGCACTGGCCGCCGCGTCCGCCGCGTCCGCCGGGCAGTCCAAGCCGGAGTCGGTCGAGTCGCGCGAGTCGCCTGCTGAGTCGCGCGAGTCGCCGGCGTCGGCCGAGTCGGTCGGGTGCGAGGGAGTTGAGAGGAGGGCGTCGGTGGAGTGTTGGAGTCGCTTCAGAGAGCGGTCCGCCCGCGCCGCCTGCAAGGAGAGGAGGGGGGGGGGAGGGGGTCAGTGTCTACTGGAAGGAGAGATGAAAGTATGTCAGTGCTGGCTTCAGGGGGAGACTGGGAGGTTTGTGAGTGACAGTCTCAACTAGTTAGTCACAGATTAATACTAAATGCGTGCTGATACTGATAAACACCAACGACGCTAGACTAAATCATCGCATTTTCGGATAACTTCACGACTTCAATGCGCATAAGAGACCGCATTGAGCGAGCATATCCCAACGTAACGAGCGAGCATATCCCACATACTTCTGGGACCGAGCATATCCCACATACTTCTGGGACCGAGCATATCCCACATACTTCTGGGACCGATCATATCCCACATACTTCTGGGACCGAGCATATCCCACATACTTCTGGGACCGAGCATATCCCACATACTTCTGGGACCGAGCATATCCCACATACTTCTGGGACCGAGCATATCCCACATACTTCTGGGACCGAGCGTATCCCACATACTTCTGGGATATGCTAATCGGAGCTCCTCAGCCATTATCAGTACATCAAAGCTAGTACAAATCAACTGCTTCGACCAGAATACACGTCGAATATCAAAATCTCCTCTACACAACCAACACACCCACGTCGAAAACCACCCGTTTAGCAACTTACAAGTAGCAATCACACATCGAACGACACGTCACGTCGCGTGACTCGTCAATCTACCAGCAGTTACTACCGACTTACCTTACCTGACCTGACCCGACCCGACCCGACCCGACCCGACCCGACCCGACCCGACCCGATCTGATCTGATCTGATCTGATCTGATCTGATCTGATCTGATCTGATCTGATCTGGTCTGATCTGATCTGATCTGACCTGATCTGATCTGATCTGACCTGACCTGACCTGACCTGACCTGACCTGACCTGAACCCGACCCGACCCGACCTGACCTGACCTGACCTGACCTGACCTGACCTGACCCGACCTGACCCGACCTGACCCGACCCGACCCGACCTGACCTGATCTGACCTGACCTGACCTGACCTGACCTGACCTGACCTGACCTGACCTGACCCGAGCCGACCTGACCTGACCCGAACTGACCTGACCTGACCTGACCTGACTACACTGACCACAGCCTCTGAGCTCCAGGCTAGTGGGGCTGTGCCTCACCTGGATGGCGTCGTAGTTGCGCTGATAGCTGAACACGGCGGAGAACAGGTGCCAGATACTGAAGTCGGGCCACAGCACCTCCGTGAAGAAGATACACGTGTGTGTCGTCTGCAGACAGCGACAATACGGGGACATCAGTCACGGAAAGGAAATGTAGAGGTCCTACGCAAATAGTGCGAGAACAGTCACGTTTCGAGATAGTAAATACAATGTTAAATGGGCAGTGCACATATGTAACATCATTGGTGGCGAGTTATGAGTTGGTAAATGAGTTGGTGATATAAGTGAAGAAAGTAAAACAGCGGTAAAAACATCAAAACGTGCACAATCGTTCGCAACGTCAGATAATTGAAGCAGTTTCCGCCTTTCCGGAAATAAACGTAAACATTCCATACATATGGTGAGATTCTGTGATGTGCCACATTTTCTGCGGTAAAGCGTGTTAACATGTCCTGTTTTACACAGTGGCATTATGTACGGCGTGATCATTAGGCACAGAAATCACAACCATGTGATATTTGTGGTATTACGTAATATCCTCATCTATAAGCCACACAAAACATAAGATGGCATGTGACTTAAGCGCTGGCACATGTGTCTTCTTCCATGTAAGCTAGGCCATTTTACAGTTATAAGTGGTGTTAAATGCTCGATGGAATTTACTTCCCACTCCCAGTATGGATAGTAAATTACAACGAAAACAAAAATAAGAATGTTAATCCGACGGATTAACAATACATCACTATAAATTATGACCACTAAGGGAAATAAATAGACGGATTATGTGCGATATTCTTTGCTGATGCGCTTTGGGTACTAAGCTCAAAGGATCTGGCCAAACTGGTCTGTTTTATAATAAAACAGACCAGTTTGGCCAGATCCTTTGAGCTTAGTACCCAAAGCGCATCAACAAAGAATATCGCACATAATCCGTCTATTTATTTCCCTTTAAAAGTATCACGAATCCTGGTAAGTATGACAGTCAAGTTATTATCTTGTGTTCAGCCCTCACCGCTATGACTGTCGGCTTAGCACTGATTATTTGCTACCCAATATCCTGGCATTAAAAGAGAATAGGGGCATTTTACATTTATCGAGGAACATATTTCATGGCATTAACAGCGATAGATTCGCGGCAAGACGAGACGAAAAAAAGCTCAGCACTCTGACGTGTTCGAATTGATGTGATTGGGCGCAAACGACGCGGGTGACGTCAGTCGCATTAAATTCAGAGGTAAAAATGCAGCGAGACGTTTACATCATCGCTTTCAGGCGATAAATACGTAATCCGAAGAATCTGGAGGCGGTTGATAAGGCAGTCCGAGCGAAACAGTAACAAGTGTGGTAAATTTGCAGAAATGTGATGACATCGAACTTCACTGCATACACTATAAAATGCATTGAATACGTTCGAAAATCAATCACTAAGTTGTCATCAATAAATAATCAACATTAGGCGCAAATTTAGACAATATTAACCCGCACACTGCACGGGCTTTGCGCCGAACACGAACTGCAGGGGATGGGGGTTGATCTCCGTGAGATCTCCGTGAGATCCGTGAGATCTCGAAAACTAGCGGGTTAAGTGGTAAAACACAAGAAGTTTCTGAACCTGTAACGGTTCAGTTCCAGTTGTAACGGTTATGGTCTGCCCTCCGCCACACACTGCCCCTGCGTTCCATCCCTGACACCGTCCCTGCTCCTTCACCCCCCCCCCCCCCTCATCCCTGACACCGCCCTGCTCATTCACACCCTCATTCCTGACACCGCCCTGCTCCTTCACCCCCTCATCCCTGACACCCCCTCATCCCTGACACCGTCCCTGCTCCTTCACTCCCCTCATCCCTGACACCGTCCTTGCTCCTTCACCCCCCTCATCCCTGACACCGCCTCTGCTCCTTCACCCCCTCATCCCTGACACTGCCCTGCTCCTTCACCCCCTCATCCCTGACACCGCCCTGCTCCTTCACCCCTCATCCCTGACACCGCCTCTGTTCCTTCACCCCCTCATCCCTGACACCGCCCTGCTCCTTCACCCCCTCATCCCCGACACCGCCTCTGCTCCTTCACCCCTTCATCCCTGACACCGCCCTGCTCCTTCACCCCCTCATCCCTGACACTGATCCTTCACCCCCTTATCCCTGACACCGCCTCTGCTCCTTCACCCCCCCCCCCTCATCCCTGACACCGCCCTGCTCCTTCACCCCCTCATCTGACACCGCCCTGCTCCTTCACCCCCTCATCCCTGACACCGCCTCTGCTCCTTCACCCCCTCATCCCTGACACCGCCCAGCTCCTTCACCCCCTCATCCCTAACACCGCCTCTGCTCCTTCACCCCCCCCCCCCCCCCCTCATCCCCGACACCGCCTCTGCTCCTTCACCCCCCTAATCGCTGACACCGCCCTGCTCCTTCACCCCCTCATCCCTGACACTGCCCCTGATCCTTCACCCCCTCATCCCTGACACCGCCTCTGCTCCTTCACCCCCCTCATTGCTGACACCGCCCTGCTCCTTCACCCCCTCATCCCTGACACCGCCCTGCTCCTTCACCCCCTCATCCCTGACACCGCCTCTGCTCCTTCACCCCCCCCCCCTCATCACTGACACCGCCCCTGATCCTTCACCCCTCATCCCTGACACCACCTCTGCTCCTTCACCCCCCCCCCCCCTCATCCCTGACACCGCCCTGCTCCTTCACCCCCTCATCCCTGACACCGCCCCTGATCCTTCACCCCCTCATCCCTGACACCGCCTCTGCTCCTTCACCCCATCATCCCTAACACCGCCCTGCTCCTTCACCCCCTCATCCCTAACACCGCCTCTGCTCCTTCACCCCCCCCCCCCCCCTCATCCCCGACACCGCCTCTGCTCCTTCACCCCCCCCCCCCCCCTCATCCCCGACACCGCCTCTGCTCCTTCACCCCCCTCATCGCTGACACCGTCCTGCTCCTGGACCCCATCATCCCTGACACCGCCTCTGCTCCTACCCCCCCCCCCCCCCCTCATCCCTGACACCGCCCTGCTCCTTCACCCCCCCCCCATCCCTGACACCGCCCCTGATCCTTACATCCCCTCATCCCGGACACCGCCCCCCCCCCATCCCTGACACCGCCCCTGCTCCTTCACCACCACCACCACCACCACCACCACCACCACCACCACCACCACCACCCCCCCCCCCCCCTCATCCAAACGTCCTGGCCCGCCCTTCATCCTACCACACTTCTCCCATCTCACATCTTCTCTGCCCTCCCCACCCTGACATCGCCCCCCCCCCCTTCCTCCATGGCTCCGCCTCTGCCGTGACCCCACATTTGACCTACCTGCCACAAAAGGAAGTCGGACAGCCGCACCTCTCCAGACGTGCGCACCAGGAGGTCTGGCCGCGGCGAGTCCCGGGTGTACAGACACCGCTCCACGAGCCTCTCTGTGACGTCACTGGGCCGAAGGTGGTCCTCGGCGACGCCGGCGGCCACGTCCCGCACGGCACGCGAGATCTCCTCACGCGCTGCGGGCGGGGAAGGAGGGTGGTTAGTGGTGGTAGAGCCGGTGGTGGCAAGGGCGGTGGTAGCAAGGGGTGGTGGAAAGGGTGGCAAGTGAAAATGGTAAGTGGACAAGAAAAGATGGCATATGAGGTGGTGGCACAGGATGGGAAGTGTGATGCTATGACGCTGATGAAATGGATAGAACGTTGGTATCTTAATTAGCCCGCGCTTGACCGGGGCGGGCAAATATTGCCCCCCCCCCCTGTCGAATATTCGCGATAACTTAAAACCGTTCACGATATCAACAGAAGACTTTCAGTACCTTCTTCCACATCAATTATACGTCGGCTCAGAAAAAAATCAAGCTATTTGGTCGATTTTTTTATAAAGATATACACCATTTTGTGAAGTCACTTTACGCGAAATTAGCGATAAAATCACCCAAACATTAAGCAGCTGTAAAATGGTGACATTTTAAGATAAACTAAAACCAAAAGAGCGAAAAGATAGGAAATTGAACGTTCTATCCAACTGCTATCTCGTAATTTCTAAATGTTTGGTTTTCGTCCCCATTTGTTTTTAATTGTATTTTTGTGGAAAAAGCTTTTTGTTTTTACAAATATAAAAACCGGAATATATGTGAAAGAATGGTGTTCAAACAATAAACAAAACAAATTTAAAATGAATACAACCTTTTTTGACTGACTTATGGCGCCCTAAGTATGAGTAACTCATGACGTCATATTGTGAAAATGCGTTTTTTTTGGGGCTTGTATTGATCAGATAAAGACAAATAAATGACAGCACTGTATTTCTGAGACAAAACTGGTCTAGAAACATGCCTTTTGTATTTAGATTTATCAATTCCAAATTTGTACCAATGTGAATCATGACGTCATATTGTGAAATTGCATTTTTTTTGCATTGACCAGATAAATATAAATAAATGCCAACACTGTATTTCTGAGACCAAACTGGTCTAGAAACATGCCTTTTGTATTTAGATTTATCGATTTCAAATTGTGATCATATCTGTCCATATGTGACCTGAACTTGACCTAAGCTCGACACTAATTTCACTTAAATGAGGTCAGATGGTAAAATGGCCATCACTATCGAATGCTATGTGTACCCATAAAACATGTATTGCATGACTTTCGGAAATTGTCTGCGTATGGGGGCCTTTTGTGACCTGACCTTGACCTTTGCCAACAATCTTATTTTAGGTCATCCGGGATGTGTATTATACCTTTGGGAGGACTTTGGGTGATCATGGTCGCAATCAAAAGCTTTGGATGGAAGTATGGTCCATAAACTCAAATGCCTCCATTTTTACCTTTGACCCGACCTTGACCTGATGTGACCTCAATTCTAAAAATTTCGAGTATGCTTTAGATGCGTCTCAATGAGAGCTTTCGAGTCCCGCGTTAATAAAACCACGGACCAATCACCCCTGGACCTCAATAAAACCACGGACCGATCACCCCTGGACCTCAATAAAACCACGGACCAATCACCCCTGGACCTCAATAAAACCACGGACCAATCACCCCTGGACCTCAATAAAACCACGGACCAATCACCCCTGGACCTCAATAAAACCACGGAACAATCACCCCTGGACCTCAATAAAACCACGGACCAATCACCCCTGGACCTCAATAAAACCACGGACCAATCACCCCTGGACATCAATAAAGCCACGAACCAATCACCCCTGGACCTCAATAAAACCACGGACCAATCACCCCTGGACCTGGACATCAATAAAGCCACGAACCAATCACCCCTGGACCTCAATAAAACCACGGACCAATCACCCCTGGACCTCAATAAAACCACTGACCAATCACCCCTGGACCTCAATAAAACCACTGACCAATCACCCCTGGACCTCAATAAAACCACGGACCAATCACCCCTGGACCTCAATAAAACCACTGACCAATCACCCCTGGACCTCAATAAAACCACGGACCAATCACCGGGCGACATAAAACGGATGCTTGCCGGGAGCATCACGTCAGCGACATTCAAGAAAGCCATCTTATCAGGGCCGCCCTAAAACTCAGCGCATCTGGACCAGATATAAAACGTGCGCGCCCCAGTAATTCTGCCGACTCACTGTGACCAACTATGTACCCAACAAACCGAGCCGCTCCTCCAGCTATCTGTGTATTCCAGTCATAAAACCTCATCCATTCAACATGCGAGTCATACAAACTCCACCATCCCAACAACGCAGATAGCGTTCAACTGAGTGGCAATCTGCGGTGTGTGTCGCCCACTGATCGAGTTCCGTGTCGGTGTGCAGTTACAAACTCCACCATCCCAACAACGCAGATAGCGTTCAACTGAGTGGCAATCTGCGGTATGTGTCGCCCACTGATCGAGTCCGTGTCGGTGTGCAGTTACAAACTCCACCATCCCAACAACGCAGATAGCGTTCAACTGAGTGGCAATCTGCGGTATGTGTCGCCCACTGATCGAGTCCGTGTCGGTGTGCAGTTACAAACTCCACCATCCCAACAACGCAGATAGCGTTCAACTGAGTGGCAATCTGCGGTATGTGTCGCCCACTGATCGAGTTCCGTGTCGGTGTGCAGTTACAAACTCCACCATCCCAACAACGCAGATAGCGTTCAACTGAGTGGCAATCTGCGGTGTGTGTCGCCCACTGATCGAGTCCGTGTCGGTGTGCAGTTACAAACTCCACCATCCCAACAACGCAGATAGCGTCCAACTGAGTGGCAATCTGCGGTGTGTGTCGCCCACTGATCGAGTCCGTGTCGGTGTGCAGTTACAAACTCCACCATCCCAACAACGCAGATAGCGTCCAACTGAGTGGCAATCTGCGGTGTGTGTCGCCCACTGATCGAGTCCGTGTCGGTGTGCAGTTACAAACTCCACCATCCCAACAACGCAGATAGCGTCCAACTGAGTGGCAATCTGCGGTGTGTGTCGCCCACTGATCGAGTTCCGTGTCGGTGTGCAGTTACAAACTCCACCATCCCAACAACGCAGATAGCGTCCAACTGAGTGGCAATCTGCGGTGTGTGTCGCCCACTGATCGAGTCCGTGTCGGTGTGCAGTTACAAACTCCACCATCCCAACAACGCAGATAGCGTCCAACTGAGTGGCAATCTGCGGTATGTGTCGCCCACTGATCGAGTCCGTGTCGGTGTGCAGTTACAAACTCCACCATCCCAACAACGCAGATAGCGTCCAACTGAGTGGCAATCTGCGGTGTGTGTCGCCCACTGATCGAGTCCGTGTCGGTGTGCAGTTACAAACTCCACCATCCCAACAACGCAGATAGCGTCCAACTGAGTGGCAATCTGCGGTATGTGTCGCCCACTGATCGAGTCCGTGTCGGTGTGCAGTTACAAACTCCACCATCCCAACAACGCAGATAGCGTCCAACTGAGTGGCAATCTGCGGTGTGTGTCGCCCACTGATCGAGTCCGTGTCGGTGTGCAGTTACAAACTCCACCATCCCAACAACGCAGATAGCGTCCAACTGAGTGGCAATCTGCGGTATGTGTCGCCCACTGATCGAGTCCGTGTCGGTGTGCAGTTACAAACTCCACCATCCCAACAACGCAGATAGCGTCCAACTGAGTGGCAATCTGCGGTATGTGTCGCCCACTGATCGAGTCCGTGTCGGTGTGCAGTTACAAACTCCACCATCCCAACAACGCAGATAGCGTCCAACTGAGTGGCAATCTGCGGTATGTGTCGCCCACTGATCGAGTCCGTGTCGGTGTGCAGTTACAAACTCCACCATCCCAACAACGCAGATAGCGTCCAACTGAGTGGCAATCTGCGGTGTGTGTCGCCCACTGATCGAGTCCGTGTCGGTGTGCAGTTACAAACTCCACCATCCCAACAACGCAGATAGCGTCCAACTGAGTGGCAATCTGCGGTATGTGTCGCCCACTGATCGAGTCCGTGTCGGTGTGCAGTTACAAACTCCACCATCCCAACAACGCAGATAGCGTCCAACTGAGTGGCAATCTGCGGTGTGTGTCGCCCACTGATCGAGTCCGTGTCGGTGTGCAGTTACAAACTCCACCATCCCAACAACGCAGATAGCGTCCAACTGAGTGGCAATCTGCGGTATGTGTCGCCCACTGATCGAGTCCGTGTCGGTGTGCAGTTACAAACTCCACCATCCCAACAACGCAGATAGCGTCCAACTGAGTGGCAATCTGCGGTATGTGTCGCCCACTGATCGAGTCCGTGTCGGTGTGCAGTCACAAACTCCACCATCCCAACAACGCAGATAGCGTCCAACTGAGTGGCAATCTGCGGTGTGTGTCGCCCACTGATCGAGTCCGTGTCGGTGTGCAGTTACAAACTCCACCATCCCAACAACGCAGATAGCGTCCAACTGAGTGGCAATCTGCGGTATGTGTCGCCCACTGATCGAGTCCGTGTCGGTGTGCAGTTACAAACTCCACCATCCCAACAACGCAGATAGCGTCCAACTGAGTGGCAATCTGCGGTGTGTGTCGCCCACTGATCGAGTCCGTGTCGGTGTGCAGTTACAAACTCCACCATCCCAACAACGCAGATAGCGTCCAACTGAGTGGCAATCTGCGGTATGTGTCGCCCACTGATCGAGTCCGTGTCGGTGTGCAGTTACAAACTCCACCATCCCAACAACGCAGATAGCGTCCAACTGAGTGGCAATCTGCGGTGTGTGTCGCCCACTGATCGAGTCCGTGTCGGTGTGCAGTTACAAACTCCACCATCCCAACAACGCAGATAGCGTCCAACTGAGTGGCAATCTGCGGTATGTGTCGCCCACTGATCGAGTCCGTGTCGGTGTGCAGTTACAAACTCCACCATCCCAACAACGCAGATAGCGTCCAACTGAGTGGCAATCTGCGGTATGTGTCGCCCACTGATCGAGTCCGTGTCGGTGTGCAGTCACAAACTCCACCATCCCAACAACGCAGATAGCGTCCAACTGAGTGGCAATCTGCGGTGTGTGTCGCCCACTGATCGAGTCCGTGTCGGTGTGCAGTTACAAACTCCACCATCCCAACAACGCAGATAGCGTCCAACTGAGTGGCAATCTGCGGTGTGTGTCGCCCACTGATCGAGTCCGTGTCGGTGTGCAGTTACAAACTCCACCATCCCAACAACGCAGATAGCGTCCAACTGAGTGGCAATCTGCGGTGTGTGTCGCCCACTGATCGAGTCCGTGTCGGTGTGCAGTTACAAACTCCACCATCCCAACAACGCAGATAGCGTCCAACTGAGTGGCAATCTGCGGTGTGTGTCGCCCACTGATCGAGTCCGTGTCGGTGTGCAGTTACAAACTCCACCATCCCAACAACGCAGATAGCGTCCAACTGAGTGGCAATCTGCGGTGTGTGTCGCCCACTGATCGAGTTCGTGTTGGTGTGCAGTCAAGCTCATCCTCTGTCTCTCTGACCTACAAACATATATCCTGTGCAAATGTTCGCGATGACAGAGCGCATCTGACTCGCGACAACAGAGCGCATCTGACTCACGATAACAGAGCGCATCTGACTCGCGACAACAGAGCGCATCTTACTCGCGATGACAGAGCGCATCTGACTCGCGATGACAGAGCGCATCTGACTCGCGATAACAGAGCGCATCTGACTCGCGACAACAGAGCGCATCTTACTCGCGATGACAGCGCATCTTACTCGCGATGACAGAGCGCATCTGACTCGCGATGACAGAGCGCATCTGACTCGCGATGACAGAGCGCATCTGACTCGCGATGACAGAGCGCATCTGACTCGCGATGACAGAGCGCATCTGACTCGCGATGACAGAGCGCATCTGACTCGCGATAACAGAGCGCATCTGACTCGCGATGACTGAGCGCATCTGACTCGCGATGACAGAGCGCATCTGACTCGCGATGACAGGGTACACTGGCTGCGACATATTCATCTACGTCCACCCGGGGTGGAGATCGGGCGGCCCGTATGCAGGGCGGCATTGTCTCGCTCTGAGCACCGTTACCATGCTGGACGGCACGATGGCGGCTGCTGAATATCCCCCGGTCAGCAGTGCAGAGAACTACTGTGTGATGCCACCGATAACACGTCTCACCGGGCCCGTCTCATACACCGTGAGAGACAAACGTACGCAGCTGTACATTTCGCCCGGAGCCCGGAGAAATTGTCCGTATACCGAAAGTTGACAAGGGTTTCATAACAAGAGACCGCGTACTTGCAAAACAAAATAGATACATTATTGGTGTTTGATAAATGGTCAGTTCACAGTCTGTAGATTAGAGCGATTCGCCTGTATTTAACGGGACCTGCAGGGCGAAGAAGACGCTCGAGCCAGTTTCTGTTCTAATCCGAACGGTCGCGGTCGCCGGACCTCGCGGTCGCCGGTCGCCTTTCACCCTGGGAATACCGCGGAATCCATGCGAACTCGCCGCTCAGATTTGACCTTTCACTCGCTGACGCAGCCCAGCGCCGCAGAGCCACGGACCCGATGTCGCAGAGCAAAGTACAAAGTCCCCGGGGACCCGAACTGACCAGCCGCTGACCGGTGGCAGGGTACGCTTAATAAGCGATCTGAATGGAGATGTGCTGACTGAGGTGTAAGGTTCACTTAGCACGGGAAATGATGACAAGTTTACGATGCATCGTGAGAATGAATGTTTTCCAGGGCAGTGAAAAACAAATATATCAAGTAATAATCAGACAAATAAGCGGAACATAACGGAGAGCAACACGCCATTATCATGTTATCAATGTAAAACAACTAGACTGGCGTGCATGTGACGAATTTGGCGTGTGACAATGATGCAATACAATGGATAAAGCGACGTGAGCGAGGATGCGTCAACCATATACAAAGGCTTTAAAATTACACCCGATACGTTGTAACGACACATGTTGCAACCCCATCTCAACGCGGCGTGCGTGCTCCAGATGTGCCCCAACAAATTATATCGTCAGCCCTCACATCACTTCACATGAGGACACACTCAATATCCCCCCAGAACAAGTTAGAGCGATACTCAGAAACAGTGCGCATGACAATGATAAACGACCAGCATGTGCTGGCGGTATCTGTCGTCATTGAGTATGTTGATTTGATTGTCGTCATTGAGTATGTTGATTTGATTGTCGTCATTGAGTATGTTGATTTGATTGTCGTCATTGAGTATGTTGATTTGATTGTCGTCATTGAGTATGTTGATTTGATTGTCGTCATTGAGTATGTTGATTTGATTGTCGTCATTGAGTATGTTGATTTGATTGTCGTCATTGAGTATGTTGATTTGATTGTCGTCATTGAGTATGTTGATTTGATTGTCGTCATTGAGTATGTTGATTTGATTGTCGTCATTGAGTATGTTGATTTGATTGTCGTCATTGAGTATGTTGATTTGATTGTCGTCATTGAGTATGTTGATTTGATTGTCGTCATTGAGTATGTTGATTTGATTGTCGTCATTGAGTATGTTGATTTGATTGTCGTCATTGAGTATGTTGATTTGATTGTCGTCATTGAGTATGTTGATTTGATTGTCGTCATTGAGTATGTTGATTTGATTGTCGTCATTGAGTATGTTGATTTGATTGTCGTCATTGAGTATGTTGATTTGATTGTCGTCATTGAGTATGTTGATTTGATTGTCGTCATTGAGTATGTTGATTTGATTGTCATCATTGAGTATGTTGATTTGATTGTCGTCATTGAGTATGTTGATTTGATTGTCGTCATTGAGTATGTTGATTTGATTGTCGTCATTGAGTATGTTGATTTGATTGTCGTCATTGAGTATGTTGATTTGATTGTCGTCATTGAGTATGTTGATTTGATTGTCGTCATTGAGTATGTTGATTTGATTGTCGTCATTGAGTATGTTGATTTGATTGTCGTCATTGAGTATGGCGGCATCTGTCGTCATTGAGTATGTTGATTTGATTGTCGTCATTGAGTATGTTGATTTGATTGTCGTCATTGAGTATGTTGATTTGATTGTCGTCATTGAGTATGTTGATTTGATTGTCGTCATTGAGTATGTTGATTTGATTGTCGTCATTGAGTATGTTGATTTGATTGTCGTCATTGAGTATGTTGATTTGATTGTCGTCATTGAGTATGTTGATTTGATTGTCGTCATTGAGTATGTTGATTTGATTGTCGTCATTGAGTATGTTGATTTGATTGTCGTCATTGAGTATGTTGATTTGATTGTCGTCATTGAGTATGGCGGTATCTGTCGTCATTGGTATCTGTCGTCGTCATTGAGGCAGACCAAGACTGTACGTAGATAGGACGTGCCTGTGGCCAGATACGATCACTGATAGGGGGGACGCGACGCTTAGTCATAGTCTGGCATGTGGAAGTTGCTATGCGGATCTCCGGCTTGCAGCTGGAAGGGCTGCATTGGAAGGGCTGCATTGGAAGGGCTGCATTGGAAGGGCTGCATTGGAAGGGCTGCGTTGGAAGGGCTGCATTGGAAGGGCTGCGTTGGAAGGGCTGCATTGGAAGGGGTGCATTGTAAGGGGTGCATTGGAAGGGCTGCATTGGAAGGGGTGCATTGGAAGGGCTGCATTGGAAGGGCTGCATTGGAAGGGGTGCATTGGAAGGGCTGCATGGGAAGGGATGCATTGGAAGGGCTGCATTGGAAGGGGTGCATTGGAAGGGGTGCATTGGAAGGGCTGCATTGGAAGGGGTGCATTGGAAGGGCTGCATTAGAAGGGCTGCATTGGAAGGGATGCATTGGAAGGGATGCATTGGAAGGGCTGCATTGGAAGGGCTGCATTGGAAGGGCTGCATTGTAAGGGGTGCATTGTAAGGGGTGCATTGGAAGGGCTGCATTGGAAGGGCTGCGTTGGAAGGGCTGCATTGGAAGGGCTGCATTGGAAGGGCTGCATTGGAAGGGCTGCATTGGAAGGGCTGCATTGGAAGGGGTGCATTGGAAGGGCTGCATTGGAAGGGCTGCATTGGAAGGGGTGCATTGGAAGGAGTGCATTGGAAGGAGTGCATTGGAAGGGCTGCATTGTAAGGGGTAAATTGGAAGGGCTGCATTGGAAGGGCTGCATTGGAAGGGCTGCATTGTAAGGGGTGCATTGGAAGGGCTGCATTGGAAGGGCTGCATTGGAAGGGGTGCATTGGAAGGGCTGCATTGGAAGGGCTGCATTGTAAGGGGTGCATTGGAAGGGCTGCATTGGAAGGGCTGCATTGGAAGGGCTGCATTGGAAGGGCTGCATTGGAAGGGCTGCGTTGGAAGGGATGCATTGGAAGGGCTGCATTGGAAGGGCTGCATTGGAAGGGCTGCATTGGAAGGGATGCATTGGAAGGGCTGCATTGGAAGGGCTGCATTGGAAGGGGTGCATTGGAAGGGGTGCATTGGAAGGGCTGCATTGGAAGGGCTGCATTGGAAGGGCTGCATTGGAAGGGCTGCATTGTAAGGGGTGCATTGTAAGGGGTGCATTGGAAGGGCTGCATTGGAAGGGGTGCATTGGAAGGGCTGCATTGGAAGGGCTGCATTGGAAGGGGTGCATTGGAAGGGGTGCATTGGAAGGGCTGCATTGGAAGGGCTGCATTGGAAGGGCTGCATTGGAAGGGCTGCATTGTAAGGGGTGCATTGGAAGGGGTGCATTGGAAGGGCTGCATTGGAAGGGCTGCATTGGAAGGGCTGCATTGGAAGGGCTGCATTGTAAGGGGTGCATTGTAAGGGGTGCATTGGAAGGGCTGCATTGGAAGGGGTGCATTGGAAGGGCTGCATTGGAAGGGCTGCATTGGAAGGGCTGCATTGGAAGGGGTGCATTGGAAGGGCTGCATTGGAAGGGCTGCATTGGAAGGGCTGCAATGGAAGGGGTGCATTGGAAGGGCTGCATTGGAAGGGCTGCATTGGAAGGGCTGCATTGGAAGGGCTGCATTGGAAGGGCTGCATTGGAAGGGCTGCGTTGGAAGGTAGGAGACGGAATCCGTTTGAAGACGATTCACACCAATATTTCTGAGCGGAAGACTAATCAGATCAGGCCAGCTTTGAGAGGAGATACAGAACAATTGTTCAACTATTGCTATACAAAAGATTATCCATAGGAGCGAGACAAATGTTAATGTTACAGCCGTAAAGGAGAATGAAAAAACAGCTCTCTTCGGCCATTTCCGGTATAGGATCCATGATGGCGATGAGTTTAATGTATTGTATGGGCCCTGCAATTATTGTGTGGCTATGTGTCACCCATGTGCAGAATGCACATGCTCTGCTGTATGTCTATCGTACCTGTATAGGAGAATGCGATGTTGAGCCTGGCAGCTTTGTTGGAGCGGGTCATCAGCATCACCTCAGCGATCAGCTTCTGAATGTCTTCAGGCAGCAGACTGAGGTCGCCGATAAACTGGATACACACTCCGTGCTCGGCCAGCTTCTCTCTGAGAGGCGAGACCGGCAGAGGTCAGGTCAGGTCATGTCAGGTCAACCGAATGCACACCATGCACCACCAGCTTCTCACTGAGAGGCGAGACGGGCAGGGGTCAGGTCAGGTCAGCTCAGGTCAACCGAATGCACACCATGCACCACCAACTTCTCTCTGAGAGGCGAGACGGGCAGGGGTCAGGTCAGGTTAGCTCAGGTCAACCGAATGCAACCATGCACCACCAGCTTCTCACTGAGAGGCGAGACGGGCAGGGGTCAGGGCAGGTCAGCTCAGGTCAACCGAATGCACACCATGCACCACCAGCTTCTCACTGAGAGGCGAGACGGGCAGGGGTCAGGGCAGGTCAGCTCAGGTCAACCGAATGCACACCATGCACCACCAACTTCTCACTGAGAGGCGAGACGGACAGGGGTCAGGGCAGGTCAGCTCAGGTCAACCGAATGCACACCATGCACCACCAGCTTCTCACTGAGAGGCGAGACGGGCAGGGGTCATGTCAGGTTAGCTCAGGTCAACCGAATGCACACCATGCACCACCAGCTTCTCACTGAGAGGCGAGACGGACAGGGGTCAGGTCAGGTCAGCTCAGGTCAACCGAATGCACACCATGCACCACCAGCTTCTCACTGAGAGGCGAGACGGGCAGGGGTCAGGTCAGGTCAGCTCAGGTCAACCGAATGCACACCATGCACCACCAACTTCTCTCTGAGAGGCGAGACGGGCAGGGGTCAGGGCAGGTCAGCTCAGGTCAACCGAATGCACACCATGCACCACCAACTTCTCTCTGAGAGGCGAGACGGGCAGGGGTCAGGGCAGGTCAGCTCAGGTCAACCGAATGCACACCATGCACCACCAGCTTCTCATTGAGAGGCGAGACGGGCAGGGGTCAGGGCAGGTCAGCTCAGGTCAACTGAATGCACACCATGCACCACCAGCTTCTCACTGAGAGGCGAGACGGACAGGGGTCAGGGCAGGTCAGCTCAGGTCAACCGAATGCACACCATGCACCACCAACTTCTCACTGAGAGGCGAGACGGGCAGGGGTCAGGTCAGGTCAGCTCAGGTCAACCGAATGCACACCATGCACCACCAGCTTCTCACTGAGAGGCGAGACGGGCAGGGGTCAGGTCAGGTTAGCTCAGGTCAACCGAATGCACACCATGCACCACCAGCTTCTCACTGAGAGGCGAGACGGGCAGGGGTCAGGTCAGGTCAGCTCAGGTCAACCGAATGCACACCATGCACCACCAGCTTCTCACTGAGAGGCGAGACGGACAGGGGTCAGGGCAGGTCAGCTCAGGTCAACCGAATGCACACCATGCACCACCAGCTTCTCACTGAGAGGCGAGACGGGCAGGGGTCAGGTCAGGTCAGCTCAGGTCAACCGAATGCACACCATGCACCACCAACTTCTCTCTGAGAGGCGAGACGGGCAGGGGTCAGGTCAGGTCAGCTCAGGTCAACCGAATGCACACCATGCACCACCAGCTTCTCACTGAGAGGCGAGACGGGCAGGGGTCAGGTCAGGTTAGCTCAGGTCAACCGAATGCACACCATGCACCACCAACTTCTCTCTGAGAGGCGAGACGGGCAGGGGTCATGTCAGGTCAGCTCAGGTCAACCGAATGCAACCATGCACCACCAGCTTCTCACTGAGAGGCGAGACGGGCAGGGGTCAGGTCAGGTTAGCTCAGGTCAACCGAATGCACACCATGCACCACCAGCTTCTCACTGAGAGGCGAGACGGGCAGGGGTCATGTCAGGTTAGCTCAGGTCAACCGAATGCACACCATGCACCACCAGCTTCTCACTGAGAGGCGAGACGGGCAGGGGTCAGGTCAGGTTAGCTCAGGTCAACCGAATGCACACCATGCACCACCAGCTTCTCACTGAGAGGCGAGACGGACAGGGGTCAGGTCAGGTCAGCTCAGGTCAACCGAATGCACACCATGCACCACCAGCTTCTCACTGAGAGGCGAGACGGGCAGGGGTCAGGGCAGGTCAGCTCAGGTCAACCGAATGCACACCATGCACCACCAGCTTCTCACTGAGAGGCGAGACGGGCAGGGGTCAGGTCAGGTCAGCTCAGGTCAACCGAATGCACACCATGCACCACCAGCTTCTCACTGAGAGGCGAGACGGGCAGGGGTCAGGTCAGGTCAGCTCAGGTCAACCGAATGCACACCATGCACCACCAGCTTCTCACTGAGAGGCGAGACGGGCAGGGGTCAGGTCAGGTCAGCTCAGGTCAACCGAATGCACACCATGCACCACCAGCTTCTCACTGAGAGGCGAGACGGACAGGGGTCAGGGCAGGTCAGCTCAGGTCAACCGAATGCACACCATGCACCACCAACTTCTCTCTGAGAGGCGAGACGGGCAGGGGTCAGGTCAGGTTAGCTCAGGTCAACCGAATGCACACCATGCACCACCAGCTTCTCACTGAGAGGCGAGACGGGCAGGGGTCAGGGCAGGTCAGCTCAGGTCAACCGAATGCACACCATGCACCACCAGCTTCTCACTGAGAGGCGAGACGGGCAGGGGTCAGGTCAGGTCATAGTTTCACAGGGCACCACAACGTCAACAGCGACACTAGCTCTTAGCAAGTTTATGCAAGTAGCTACAAGCTGAATTAGTATCATAAAAATTAAACACGTTCCATTGTTGTCACATGGCGAAGTCAATAGTCCGCACGAGGCACATCAATAGTGGATGTCCCATTTCCCTAATTTATTTCACCTCACTAGCACAGGTCCAGCTCATGATGACACTCCTAGTTGTGAAAGCACATAGGGGGTGCCACACAAGCTTTCTCGGACTGTCTTTTCCAAAACAGAGATATTCGACAAGCCATCTTTCATGCGCTAGTATTGCACTCAGTGAGTTTATCGAAACCATCGTGTTAAGCACTTCCCTCTTTGACCTCAGGTCAATACCCCAGGAGCAGGTCCCCTCGCTTCAATCAAGTTCCTAAGCTGTAACCCCAACCCAGACACCTACTTTGCCTTTCGCCAGATAACACAACCCTTTCAATAGAACACGACACACTCTGTATCACGTGACAAACCTAACTCGAGCCAGCACCATCGTCCATCACCATCCTATATGTCCCCCCTCCGCTCTTAACGTACCGTTCTTTGAGAAGTAGCTGGAACTTGTCTCGCGCCAGGTTCATAATGCCGTCGATCTCCGACTGAGGCCGGCGAAAGTTCTCAATTGAGAACGCGTACACGGTAACCTCGGTCACACCCAGGTCACGACACCACTTCAGCGTCTCAGAGAGTTTCGTGAACCTGTCGGTACCCACATATCGGTTACTGGGGATGCCGAGGGAACCGGCCGGCACCAACGGAGTAGGTGAAATGGGAGGAAGTATGTAGATGTGTGAAAACTGAGACATGTGAGGTGCACAAAACATATGGTTAGTGTGAAAAGTCAGGACAGTAGTGCTGCAGGCTTGACATGGACAAAATACACTGCCTACAGTCACCACTCACCACTGTTGCTTATCTTCTTGATCAGACTCCTAGGTAATATTACTGCCCTGAGTGGGCACACATTTCCATGTGTCGATTGTGAAAGTGCAAGCCAGACATATCAAACATATTTCAACTCATCGTTACTCAGCTTACTCATCGTTACTCAGTTACATCGTTACTCGTTACTCATATTTCAACTCATCATCGTTACTCAGACCTACCTGATGACGCCATCACCCCGCTCGCATCACACACTGCCCCAACACGCCTCTCCGTGCCACCTCTCCGTTCTCACCCTCGCGCGTGTCCCTCAGTCTTCTCGATGTGGTTCCGCTTGGCGTAGCGACGGTTGCCGTCCATGATGAAGGCCACGTGCCGCGGCACGTGACCCGTCTTCAACACATTCATACACACGCTCTCATACCAGGTCAGCTTCTTCTCGCTGATCCAGGTCATGGTGATGGCCTGAGGAGGAAAGGGCAGGTCAATGAAGAACTGGGCAGAGGAGGTCCAGTCAGGCTAGGGCAGATCAGGTCCAGTCAGGGCAGGGCAGGCTAGGGCAGAGAAGGTCCAGTCAGGGCAGGTCAGAGAAGGTCCAGTCAGGGCAGGGCAGAGAAGGTCCAGTCAGGGCATGGCAGATCAGGTCCAGTCAGGGCAGGGCAGGTCAGGCTAGAGCAGAGAAGGTCCAGTCAGGGCATGGCAGATCAGGTCCAGTCAGGGCATGGCAGATCAGGTCCAGTCAGGACATGGCAGATCAGGTCCAGTCAGGGCAGGACAGGTCAGGCTAGAGCAGAGAAGGTCCAGTCAGGGCATGACAGATCAGGTCCAGTCAGGGCAGGGCAGGTCAGGCTAGGGCAGAGAAGGTCCAGTCAGGGCGGGGCAGATCAGGTCCAGTCAGGGCAGGGCAGGCTAGGGCAGAGAAGGTCCAGTCAGGGCAGGGCAGATCAGGCTAGGGCAGAGAAGGTCCAGTCAGGGCAGCAGGTCGGCTAGGGCACAGCAGTGCAAGTTTGGGCAGGTTTTAGTAGGGCATAAAAGCTCAGAGTAGGACATGGCAGGGCAAACTAGCAGGACAGGTTAGGGCACATCAGAGCAGGTAATGGTGGGACAGGTCAGGGTGGTGCACATCAGGGCAGCGAATGTCAGAGTAGAGCAGGTCACAGCAGGTCAAGCCAGCACAAGGAAAATAAAACAATAACAGAAATACAATGGTTATTGGGAAGTTGGGCAAGTGAAAGGCCCCCATATAACATAACACAGCAAATAAACCTAGAATAGGATACATTGCTTATAAATCAAACATTGCATGGTATTGAAGAGAAGAAAGTGTGCAATTGCTTTGACCAGAAGGCATCTGTTTTACATAATGTGCAAGATCTGTTTAGATTGTATTAAGCCTTATTATAAAACACAAGTAAAATTGCATTGATGGTCAATTCTCTTTCTTCATGTCCTTCATCCAACAGCTCTTCATGCAATACTTCACATCACCACACACTGAAAGTATGACAATTAATTTGGTCATCATTTTTGGACAATTGACTGAATGATTGAATTATATGGCTGTGAAATTATATATTTATGAAGACAGACATATGGAAGAAAATAAGAAATCCTTGACTCAGGTTTAATAAAATAGCAGGTGTATGCAACTGAAGAAGAACACTAAAATGTGTGATAATCCATAAATGCATTGAGTAGGGACTATGGAGATCAATTTCAGGAGCAAAACTGTAATGGCAGAATGGAAAATGGCCAAAAGCATCTGCCAAAGATGCAGTGTGCTGTGGCCTAGGTGCTAGCAGGATAATGCAATAGGCTGTTTTGTTGTCATGAACAGTGTAAGCAGCTTTTTGTACACCATGTTTGCCTAAAGTAATGCTACTCTCAGATGGATTCTACTTATATCTTCAGATTTGTCACTCATCACAATATTACACATTTGAAAGTTTGCTGACTGGGCCCAACCTGAAAGCCCAGCAATTAACACTTCTACAGAAATCTGCCAACAGCTTGGCATAGTGCTATTTTGAGTTACTTTAATGGAGAACAAAGTACCTAGCAGCAGAATATTGTATAGCACATTGTGATTGCATATTGAACAGCCAATTGCAGAGTCAATGATGATGATTAAGGGTGCAGGAAGTAGGAACACCTTCTTGGGTTATATGGTTCTCATTACAGCCAGCCAATACAATCTAAAAATGAGGTGCCTACTGCCTAGGTAGATAAAAAAAGAGTTAATAAGTGAAATGTTAAACTAATGCAAATATTGTTCACAATCTGATAATTGTAACAAGAACTGTTGGGTAATTGTATAATTAAACTGTTGGGTTCAATCTCTATTCTCTGGTCATGACAAAATACCAGACTTCATGATGATGATCAGGGTTTAAGCAAGATGCAACAACATAATTGTGGTGCCCATCAGGATTTGTCATGCTATTTAAGCCATCAGTGCTTTAGTGCACTTGTATCATCTACATCATCAATAGGATAAAAAGTTTTGTATTTTGGGCATTTTTGGCACAACCAGAGATTGGACCTTTAGGTACCCTTATGTCCAAAGAAAGCGGCTATCAAACTGTAGGTACATTTCAAGACAATATCATGGCCATGGGGCATACAGAACAATTTAAGAAAATGCTCAGTAATGCCTAAGGTGAGCCACTGGTTGAGTGCTCCCCAGACTATTTCTTATGATGTCATCATTTAGATGCACATATCTGTATACTTGAGCCCACATAACTGCAGGTCCAGTGATCGGTACATCTTTTGTACACAGGTTCCTCCTTCCTTCCTGCCTATTCTTACCTAGTCATCATCCCAATGAGACAGGGAACCCCAACAGGTAAGTTGAACGGGTAAGTTGAATGGTTTCCCTCTCTACTTTTTGGGAAAATAGCACACACACAAATACACAACAATTATAACACCTGCATATCAACTGCTAACTACTCCTTACCTTCAAACAAATGCTATGAATGTATGACTTCAAACACTGTCTTCACGCTAATTTAAGTAGATATTAGCTTTTAGGTCCCTGGTAAGAAAAAGTATCGGTTCAGGGCATAATTCTAAGATGACCTAACATATTTTCCGGCAAAGAGCCATCCTCAAAACTGTTTATCACGCAAGTACACAAAATAACCGGCTTTCCACACAGAAACCTTCACACAAATGGGACAACACCAATCTCCAAAGCGATATATATCTGACCAATCTCAATCTGTCCAATCCCGTTTTGACCTCGACCCGGCACGTCGAAAGCTGCCCCAAGTCTGCTGACTCCTTAAGGGCTACCAATTTTTGGTGACTTATGGAATTCTCCCTGAAATCTAGAGAATATTTCATATCCCCAAAATTGTATCCCGATTACCTGGGGAGTTTTGTAAACATTGCACACAATCCTAAAGACACATACAGCAATCTGGAGTAAAACACGCTCAACCAGCAGACACGTCAAAACAAACCGTTGCCAACTTCGGCGCAGTTGCTACGAATGATGAAAAGTTGGCGAGCATGTGAAACGTAGTGATGTGATCATGGGTGGCAATCGGGCAAAAGTGGCACACTGTGGCACAGCAGGGCTGATCCAGGGGGCAACGAGGCTGGCAGTCCCCCTCAATGGAAATTGGCGCCCCTGCGCCGAAGACGCAGGGGCACTAGTTTTGCCCCGAAGGCTCAATCTGGGCGCGCGCCCCAAACCCATGAAGGGCGCCCCAAAAACCACGGAGGGCGCCCCCAAAAACCATGGAGGGCGCCCCCAAACACATGGGGGCGCCCCCAAACACATGGGGGCGCCCCCAAACACATGGGGGCGCCCCCAAACACATGGTGGGTGCCCCCAAACAAATGGAGGGCGCCCCCAAACCCATGGAGGGCGACCCCAATGCCGGGGAGTGCGCCCCGATGCCCCCAAAACACCCCGAACTTCGGAAGGGCGCCCTCGAACGCGATTAGGCATGCACACCGAATCTGAGGGCGGCCCAAATATGAGGCCGGCCCAAAATCCATAGAAAGCGCCCCCAATCCCATGCATGGCGCTCCCAATTCCGGGGAGGGAGCCCCGATTCCCGAAAGCACCCCAAACTTCGGAAGGGCGCTTCGAAACTCGGAATTGCTCCCTCAAACGTGATGAGGTGCAGGCACGTAGCCAAGGGGGGGGGGGCGGGGCGGGGGTCGGGGGGGCATCCTGCCGCCCCCCCCCCCCCCCCTGGAGGCCAGGATGGCCCTTTTCGGCACGCGAGGGCCCTTTTCGGGGCGCGCAGCCCGCCGAAAAGGGCCGACGAGACCGCGCGAAGCGCGGTATCATGGGCTCTTTAACACGCGAAGCGTGGTCTTTAGAGAGTTGAGAGGACTTCAGAGGCCCTTTAGGGCCACCAGGGCCCTCTCTAAAGGACAGAGGGCCCCTTGGACGTTCACAAGAGCCATGTGCATGTCAGAGGGGCACCTGGAGGCTGGACAGACCGAAAGGGCCCCTGAGCGGGTCAGAGGGCCCCTGAGCACGTCGAATGGGCCCCTAGCCAGCACAGAGGGGTCCCTGGGCAGGTCGAGAGGCCCTTGATCATGTCGGCAGGGCGACAAAGCGGCCAGCGCAGTCCCTTGCCAGGCCATAAGGGCCCCTGAGCAGGTTGGATGGCCCCTGGATAAACCAGAGGGCCCCTGGGAAGTTAAAAAGGCCCCTGTACAGGTCAGAGAGGCCCCTGACCAGACCGAAAGGGCCCCTAGGTGGGTCAGAAGGGTCCCTGAACATGCCGAATGGGCTCCTAGTCAGCACAGAGGGGACCCAGGGCAGGTCGGAGGGCCCTTGGAGCATGTCACAAGGCGACAAAGCCGCCAGCGCAGTCCCTTGCCAGGTCGGAAGGGCCCTTAGAAGGCTAGAGGGCCCCTGTAGAGACCAGAGGGCCCCTGTAGAGACCAGAGGGCCCCTGGAAAGTTAAAAGGGCCCCTGTGCAGATCGGAGGGGCCCCTGACCAGACCGAAAGGACCCATGGGCGGGTAAGAAGGGCCCCTGAACATGCCGAATTGGCCCTTTGCCAGCACGGAGGGGCCCCAGGGCAGACCGGAGGGCCCCATGAGCATGTCGGCAGGGCGACAAAGCAGCCAGCGCTGACCGACCAGAAGAGTCGCTGGGCATATCGGAGGGGCTCCTGGGCAAGTCAGAGGGGCCCCTGGCTAGACCGAAAGGGTCCCTGGGCCGGTCGGAAGGCCCCTTGAACATGCCGGATGAGTTCCTAGCCAGACTGGAGGGGCCCCTGGGCAGGTCGGAGGGGCCCCTGGGCAGATCGGAGGGGCCCCTGGGCAGGTCGGAGGGGCCCCTGGGCAGGTCGGAGGGCCCCTGAGCAGGAGCGGTGGATTGCGGGGAGGCAGGGTACCCAAAATGCCCCCCAGTCGAAAATGCTGGGGGCAAAAAGGTAATTTTGCCCCCCCCCCCACCCATATTTTAGCATGCTTAATCTGGGGGGAAAATTACCCCCTCCCCCTCCTCAGGATTTTCAACTGGGGTGGGGGGGGGGGGGGTACCCTGCGCCCCGCAATCCGCCGCCCCTGCCCCTGAGCATGTCGGCAGGGCGACAAAGCAGACGGTGCAGTCCCTGGCCAGGTCGGAAGGACCTCTGAACAGGCCGAATGGGCCCCTTGACACACAAGAGGGGCTTCTTGGAAGGTCAGAGGAGTCCCTGGCGAGACCGGAATGGTCAAAGTACGTAGAGATCCCAAATGAAGATGAAATACAAAGAGGACTTACTCCACAATACAAATATTAAAAGCGGAGCTTTCGGGTATATTGTAACACCATTCGTCAGGGTGCTACATTATACCCGAAAGCTCCGATTTTAATATTTCCTGTAGAGTAAGCCCTCTTTGTATTATATATACATATCACCCAATCCACATCATGACTTTTCGCTTCGCGGATCCCAGATGAGTCCCTGAACAGGTCGGAGGGGCGTTGAGAAGTTCAAAGTGGCCCCTAGACGATCTGAAGGTACCTTGGGCCTTTCAACAGTAAAAATACAGTTGTACATGGAATAAAACTCAAAATTTCCGCGCCTCTCCGCGGCGCAATTTAACTACAAATTCAATTATATGCGCGTTAGGAAACAAAATCACCCCGTTTCTCGGCGCATTTATGTGTTATGTTGCTACTTTCCTATATAATTGGCCAAAATAGTTCACTTTAGCCCTTTTTACTGCACTTTTAAGCGCACAATATAGCAATTGTAGAGGTCCGTACCATACGCAATGCGAGGCATTGATGAGAACGCATATCCAGGGCATAAGACTCAATTGTTTTTTTTCTTCAATTTGTTTAAGTTATTGCGCAATTTGTTTAAGAGTTCCAGGTCTTGAGCTTAAAAAAAAATCCAAGTTGGTATAGCTGATTTCAAATTGGTGTCGGTGGTTCCAAAGTTAATATGGCAGTTCGCTAACTCCAGCTCCTAAAAGTTGGCATGGCCCATGCCATACCTGTCATACTGCATTTTCCATCCTTGCAACGTGCCTTGCCATCGGATTATTATTATTATTATTATATATATTTTTTTTGGGGGGGGGGGGGCGGGGGGGGGGGGGCCTTTCAACGCTTGGGAAGGGCCCCTTGAACGCTCGGGAAGGGGCCCTTTTAACGCTCGGGAAGGGGCCCTTTTGAGACCCCCCCCCCTCCCCCTCCCTGGACGAAATCCTGGCTACGTGCCTGATGAGGTGCACCACGAATCTGAGGAGGGCGCCCCCAAACTCATGGAGGGCGCCCTCAAACAAGTGGCGCACGCAGGGGGGTCAAAGGGGTCAGCTGACCCCCTCTCGAAATTTATGAGGGGTGCCACATCAAAAAGACACGTATTCTGACAGGGGCCCGGTCTTGGTAAGGCCTGGTCGAGGCAGGGGCCCGGTGCTGGCAAAGGCGTGATATGGGGCACGGTCAGAACGAGGACCCGGTCCTTGCATATTCTTGATGCGGGCCCGTTTCCGGTAGGGGCCCGGTTTTGGTCAGGCCCGATCGAGGCAGGGGCCTGGTGCTGGCAAAGGTGTGGCATGGGGCCCGGTCCATGCATATTATTGATACGGGCCCCTTTCTGGTAGGGGCCCGGTCTTGGTCAGGTCCGATCGAGGCAGGGGCTCGGTGCTGGCAAAGGTGTGATATGGGGCCCGGTCAGGGCGAGGACCCGGACACAACAGGGCCCGCTCCTTGCAAATTATTTGATACGAGCCCCTTCCTGATAGGGGCCCGTTCCTGGTAGGGGCCCGATCAAGGCAGGGCCCGGTGCTGGCAGAGGCGTCATATGGGGCCCGGTCAGGTTGAGGGCCCGGTCACAACAGGACCCGGTCCTTGCAAATTACTGATACCGTCCCGTTCCTGGTAGGGGCCCGGTCTTGGTCAGGCCCGATCGAGGCAGGGGCCCGGCGCTAGCAATGGCGTGATATGGGGCCCGGTCAGGACGAGAGCCCGGTCACAACAGGGTCCGGTCCTTGTAGATTTTTGATACGGGCCCGTTCCTGGTAGGGGCCCGGTTTGGTCAGGCCCGATGGAGGCAGGGGTCCGGTGCTAGCAAAGGCGTGATATGGGGCCCGGTCAGGACGAGGGCCCCGTCGGTCGTCACAACTGGGCTGTGCCCTTCCAAATTCTTGGTACGGTCACGTTCTGGTGACACGAGCCCGTTCCGGGTAGGGGCCCGGTCTTGATCAGGCCCGATCGAGGCACGGGCCCGGTGCTGGCAAAGACGTGATATGGGGACCGGTCAAAACGAAGGCCCGGTCATAATAGGGCCCGGTCCTTGCATATTATTGATACGGGTCCGTTTCTGGTAGGGGTCCGGTCTTGGTTAGGTCCGATCGAGGCAGGGGCCCGGTGCTGGCAAAGGCGTGATATGGGGCCCGGTCAGGACGATGGCCCGATCACAACAGGGCCCGCTCCTTGCATTTTGTATATGGGCCAGTTACTGATAGGGACCCGTTCCTGGTAGGGACCCGATCAAGGCCCCGGTGCTGGCAGAGGCGTGATATGGGGCCTGGTCAGGTCTAGTATCTGGCCAAAACTAGTGGCTAGAGCAAACATTAACTAAATTTATCCCTTTACAACTGAGAAATATGCGTTTTTCCCCCTAGGGTTACATTGAAAAGGCCACGATTTTATCACTTGACCTTGGTCACCGATATAGAAAGTCCGAGATATTGTAGTCCCTAATGACCTCATGACGTGCCATGAGTTTCATGTCGCTCGATTAACCACTGTGTCGGTGGTGCTACCTAGAAGCTGTTTGGTGGTCATGTCATTTCACCTGACCTGACCTGGCCGGGACCCAATGTTTTGCCAAAACGTGGCTTAGCTATTCATTTCAAGTTGCTGAAGTTTCAGTCCATATCTCTATGCGTTTTCTGATTATGGCGGGGAAATTTTTTTTTTTTTTTTTAGGGGGGGGGCAAAAAACGCCTCCTCCCGCCCCGCAGCGCCTGCAGGATTAATTCCTATTCCGTTCGCGAACGTAGCCTATCGTAGTTTATACGGGACTTTGGCGTCCAAAGGCTGGGAGTTTTAAACATGTAGAGGACATGAATCTGGGAGTTTAGAAAGAAAAACGTGCCATAATTTGGCCCAATTTCTAAAATTGCCTCAATTTCTGAAGAGATAATTCATTCATGCCTAGAGAATATAAAGTCCCGTGTAAACGCGGTTTCTATCTAAACTACAATTTGCGCATAAGCATCTCAAACATATGTGGGCGCTTAACTTAACTGATGAAATCAAATGCTCCACTATTTGGCACATGTTACGTTTAATCGTCAATACTAGGGATGTACCTAGGGACCGATGATTTTGAGTATCCAAGCCCACCAAAGGGCAAAGACAAATTATGGTAGCAGATCTCCCGAAAAACGAGTTATTACGACGTTTGGATTTTGCTTTACGCGATCTGTTCCCCGTGCTTCTCTCATTTTGACCAAACTCCAGAAAGCCTGTGCGTAGCTTCCAGACAGGTATGCAGCAACTGGTTGATACTAGGCCCTGGATCCGTTGGAATTATGCCTTCCCAAATCATGCGCGAGACCGTCTCCACATTTGTTGCGATGCTGCATGTTGTAAAAATCAGCCATGTGTCGCGCCAACTGATCACACATAGTTGCTACGAAAATATCGTATCGGTTCACCAGTCACCACTACTGCGTGTTGTCATTGACCTCATTTTGTCAACTCTCGACAGTTGTACCGCACATCAGTAGCACACGCACCTACAATTCGCACATCAGTAGCACACCCAGTCACCTTACACGACATTGATTTATCATGTCTCAGATCCCATGCTGTAGGGGGCCCGCTGAAAATCAAGTGACCGAAATCCGCCAAGTTCTCAAAAAAACGGGTGGGGGCCCGCTCTTAGCGCTCTGACCCCCCCCCCCCAATGGAAGCCTGCGTGCGCCACTGCCTCAAACCCACGTAGGGCGCCCCAAATCATATCACTGTCAAAATGGTTTGGGTGTGTTACAATAATTAGTCATTTTGGTGCGACACTGCAATTTTTCCACGACAACCTTGCCGCACATCATGACCATGGCCACTGGCGGATCCAGGGGGGGGGGGCATTAGGGAAAATTCCCCCTCCCACAGGAACATGGGGGCATTTAATACAAGGCTTGATGCCTGAGGGGCCCTCAGTCGACTTTAGGGGCCCTCGATCCGCTTGAGGGAACCTCGGCCGGCTTGAGGGAGCCCTTGGTCGGCCTGAGGCGCTTTTGTTCGACCTGAGGTACTCTTTTTCGGCCTGAGGGACCCTTTGTCGGCTTGAGAGGGCCTCAGTCGGTCTGAGTGGCTCTCGGTATGCCTGAGGAGACCTCAGTCGGCGTGAGGGGGGTCCTGATTAGGCTTAAGGGACCCTCGGTATGCCTGAGGAGACCTCGGTCAGCGTGAGGGGGCCCTGAGTAGGCTTAATCCTATTTGTAACAGGCTCCTGGCTACCCCTATTTGTAACAGGGGGGGGGGCGGATTCCCCCCGGAGATCTCGAGATCTACCCGTCCGATTTTCGAAAATGAAACGGCGTTTGGTTCCCCTCAACACGATCTACATTTCTAAATAATAAAAAAAAACTAAATTTTTGATAGGGGGGCAACAGGGGGGCAAAAACCACACATGTTAGTGGTATTTTTGATCCAACATAGCTTTCATGTTTATCGACCGATTTTAACACAATTAATACGAATCGATAGAGATTGAATTGGAAATTGATATATGACAGTGACGTTTGAAAATTCAAAAATCATAGGCGTGTGCAGGTCACTCAATATGGGGGTGAAGTAAATGCGTAATAAACCCATTTTTTGATGTTTTTTTTTAAGAAATGAAATTGTATGTGATTGTGACATTAGGCAAAACAGTTAAAAATCATATTTTTTGCCATAGGCGGTACCAGGTTAGTGAAAAAGGGGGGTAAAATTGGAAAAAATATTAACCGCAGACAAGTTGCTACCCAGCACTATAAATATGTTACTGATCATATATAGTTCCTTTTTGCATGTTGTACTTCATAATAGGCGTATCCAGGATCCAAACTGGGGCGGCTCAATACCTTTTGATAAGTATATTATCCGCTATTATGATACTAACTAGTCAACAGTGACTATTTCACTTACAACTTCAATTAACATTGCTTACCCCGCTTTTCTCTCGCCTATTATCTTATAATCGTTCGTAGAGTAGCCTGTGGTGCGTGTTTCATCCGAAAACTACAGTATGTTATGTCATTGTAAGCCCAGGCCTCTTAGTTTCCTTGCAATAATATGACCCCCTTTCTTCCATTCCTGAGCGCGCCTCTGTAAAAAATGACTTTATTTCCTTTCCTGGCCTCATATGTGCATATATAATTATAAGCTAACCGTCTATTGCACCGTTATCGCTGGCATATCGTCATCACCAAGCCAGTCACCCCCTTTTCATGTGCCTGAACACGCCCCTGAAACTCTATATGTAATAAATTATGCAAATAATGGAAGCAGAAGCTATCTTTTACATCTTGATAACTATAAATGCCCCTTACATTGCTCTATTTGCTTCCCGCCAAGCATTGAATACTTCCTGAAACCCCCCCCCCCCTTTTCAAGCCCCTGAAACCGCCTCTGCCATGAAATTTTAATGATATTTCATTAACATCAACTAATTTGCACTTGTTGCAATCACCGTGAACCAATGTAACTCCTTCATACTTGAGGCAGTTACGAAGAAACCGTGAAGATCGCATTTCCATACGGAAATCGCCAAATCGAAATCGCCTTGTTGCAATCACCGTGAACCAATGTAACTCCTTCATACTTGAGGCAGTTACGAAGAAACCGTGAAGATCGCATTTCCATACGGAAATCGCCAAATATCGCCTCCGAACCCACCCAAAACTGTACCCTGGAACCGCCTCTGTTCAGGTTAAGAACTCAAAATTTTGGCTCCAAATGCGGTATTCAATTCTATGAAAAGTCCCAAAATTCCATGGGCCTGCTCCTAGCCGTTCCGGAGATATCTGCGAAAAACATGAGGGGGCGGAATCCGCCCCCCCCCCCCCTGTTACAAATAGGGTTAAGGGACCCTCGGTATGCCTGATGAGACCTCAGTCGGCGTGAGGGGGCCCTGAGTAGGCTTAAGGGACCCTCGTTATGCCTGAGGAGACCTCGGTCGGCGTGAGGGGGCCCTCGGTTGGCCTGAGGAACCCTCGGTCGGCCTGAGGAGACCTCGGTCGGCGTGAGGGGGCCCTCGGTTGGCCTGAGGAACCCTCGGTCGGCCTGAGTGGCTCTCGTTTTGTCTGAGGGGACCTCAGCCAGCTTGAAGGATCTGTTTTTTGGTCTTAAGGGTTCTTGGTCGTCCTGAGGGGCTCTCAGGCGGCCTGAAGGGGCCATCAGTCTGCCTGAGGTGGTCCTCTGACGGCCTTAAGGGGCTCTCGGTCGGCTTGGTCGACTTGAGAAGGCCCTTTTTCGGCCTAAGGTGCCTTCGGTCAGTTTGAGGAGGTGCTTTTTCGGCCTGAGAGGCCTTCGGTCAGCTTGAAGAGGCCTTCGGTAGGTCTGAGAGGCCATTAGTCGACCTGAGTGCCCCTCGGTCGGCCTATAGGGTCTCTAGTGTGCCTGTGGCCTCTTCTGTCGGCCTTAGGGGCCTCTCGGTCGACTTGAGGGGCCCTTGGTCGGCTCGAGGGGGCCCTTGGTCGGCCTGAAGGAGAATTCAGTCGGCCTGAGGGGGCCATCGGTCGGCTCGTGTGGCTCTTGCCAGGCCTGAACGCAAGGGCTCCGCCACAGGTTTGTAGTGTTGGGGGGGGGGGACGTGGATGCATGGCCTCAACGAGATATAGGGCCGAATATATGGGATACGGTGGAACCGGGCTCTACGCCTGACCGGGCCCCTGATACACGCCTTTGCCAGCACCGGGCCACTGCCTGGATAGGGCCTGACTAAGACCGAGTCCCTATCAGGAACGGGCCTGTGCTATCAAGAATTTGATAATACTGGGCCCTCGTCCTGACCGGGCCCCATACCTTTGCCAGCACCGTGCCCCTGCCTCGATCGGGACTGACCAAGACCGGGTCCCTACCCGGAACGGGCCTGTGTCAATAGAACGGGCCCTTACCAAGAATTTTTAAGGATCGGGCCCTGTTGTGACCGAGCCCCATATCACGTCTTTACCAGCACCGGGACCCTGCCTCGATCGGGCCAGAACAAGAACGGGCTCGTATAAATAATTTGCAAGGACCGGGCCCTGTTGTGACGGGCCCTCGACCTGTTCGGACCTCATATCACGCCTCTGCCAGCACTGGGCCCTACCATGATCGGGCCCCTACCAGTGACGGGCCCGTATAAATACAAATGCGAGGAGTGGGCCCTGCTGTGACCGGGCCCTTGTCCTGACCGGGCCCCATATGACGCCTCTGCCAGCACCAGGCTCCTGCCTCGATCAGGCCTCTACCAGGAACGGGCCCCTATCAGGAAGGGGCACGTATCAAAGAATTTGTAAGGACCGGGCCCTGTTGTGACGGGGCCCTCGTGCTGACCGGCTCCCATATCACGCCTTTGCCAGCACCGGGCCCCTGCCTCGCTTGGACCTGACCAAGACCCGGGCCCCTGCCAGGTATGGACCCGCATCAGGAATATGCAAGGACCGGGCCCTCGTCCTGACCGGACCCCATATCACGCCTTTGCCAGCACCGGACCCCTGCCTCGATCAGGCCTGACCAAGACCGGCCCCTGCAAGGTATCGGCCAGAATATGGGTCCTTTTAATGCGTGCCACTCAGAAATTTCGCGGGGGGGGGGTCAGCTGATCTTTTTGACCCCCACCCCTGCGTGCGCCACTGCCAACTTGCCTCGAGATACTCCCGCTACTTGCTGTGTCAGTGGTACCTAGAGACAAGGGTGTCGCCACCGGGGGGGGGGGGGGGGGGCTGGGGGTGCCACCCCCCCCCCCCCCGCCCCCCTCAGATCGCTCCGGCCGTAGTCGGACCCCTCCCCCCCCCCCCCCCCAGATTCGCAGGATTTAAACATTAGCCCAATGGGGCTGGCCCCCAAACCCATGGCTGCCCCCACGCTTAAAATTTTGTGGCGACGCCACTGCCTATAGAGAGATGATTTGTTGACTAAGTTAGCGTACTTTCCGTTTCTAAAAAAAAGCTGAGCGACTTATACATGCACATTACTGCTAAGTTGCAGTGGCATGGGCCTGTTAATTAACCACAGTCCACACAGGCACGTAGCCAGGATTTCGTCCGGGGGTAGGGGTGGCGCCTCGAAAGGGCCCCTTCACGAGCGTTGAAAGGGCCCCTTCCCAAGCGTTGAAAGGGCCAAACAAAACGGATGAAAAGGCACCTTACAAGAATGGAGAATGCAGTATGGCAGGCATACCAACACCTTTAGGAGCTGGAATAAGTAAACCGAGGGGTTTAGAACCAGCTATTTGGAGGGAATTTCAACATTGGAAACAGCGACACCAGTTTGGTATCAGCTATACCAACGTCGAATATTTGTTTAGGCCCAAGCCCTGGTACCCTTCAAGGAATTGCGCCGCGGAGCGACGCGAAATTTGTAATATTATACCCTGGATATGCATTTTTCCCTCTTGAGGTGCTGAGGTGTGTATTGAAGCTTGAGGTGCTTGCAATTTGAGAGCAGTCATGTGCTCAAAGTTGGGGAGGGGGGACAAAAGACACTCTGTCCTCCCCAATTTTGAAGTTGGGGGGACATGTCCCCCCCCCGTGGCGGAGCCCAAGCCTGAGCGGGCCCCAAGCAGGCCTTAGAGGGCCATTGTCTAGGCTGGAAGAAACCCAGCGGTCTGAGAGGAGCCTCAGTTGGTTTGAGACAGTATTGTATATTCCTTGAGCCTTAGACTCCTAGTCGTTCTGAAATGACCTTTGTAAAGCCTGAAAGGGCCCTATGTCTGTCTGAGAGGTCCGTTTGCCAATCAGAAAGGACCCTCAATCGCATGGGCGGCGGAGGCGGGTAGGGAGGACGGGGAGACGCGTCTCCCCCACCCCAACATTTTCGGATTTAACATTACGCCTACGGGCGTTGCATGGAAAGAATCGACTTCATAGTGCCTCCGCCCCCCCCCCCCCCATACTTTCGGAAGGTGGCGCCGCCCTTGCTCAATCGTCCCATGGAGGGGGGAGCGTTTTCGGGCCTAAGAGAGTCCTAAGTCCCCAAGATAGGACCCTCCCCTTATTTGAGAGGATCATCGGTCGACCAGAGATGACCACTGTCTGATCTTAGAGTGCCATACGCTTGTCTAATAGGGCCATTGTCAGATCTAAGAGGGCCCCGTGCAAGTCTGAGAAAGCTCTCGGTCATTCTGGAGAGCCCTTAATGACGGGCTGAGAGAGCCATTGATCGGTCGGAAGCAGTCTTGCAGACTCGGGGTCGGAATCTGAGTCTATCGGAGTCGGTCATTTTTGCCGGAATCGGAGTCGGCTAAATTTTGCCGACTCTGACCGGCATGTGAAAATTATGTATGAACAACGTGTTTTTCAGATGCATTTTTAATTAGCCACCGATGGCGATAATGTAACATTTTACGGCTTCGAAATTGTGTTACTGTCCAAAAACGAATGATAATAATACATGTCCCCCCAAAAAATAATCTAAGCAAAAACGAATGATATGACCAGTCAGTGTTTACCTATCAATTTCAGTTAGCTAGTAATTTGTAAATTGTATGGGCTGAAAGAAGGAAATTGGTGGAAAACTTCGCATTTTTTTCTGTATAAAAGAGGCAAAATGGTCCCATAATTGTAATAATTGTAATAGTTTTATAATAAGTATAAATAATTATACACTATATATACCTATGGGTGGGCGACCGGAAGGGCGCTTGGGTGGTGCAGAGACGCAGGAGGGATGCCAGGATGTAGTCCGGAAACTCAGGAGGCGCTAAAGTTGTGCTGTGGCAGGCGTAGTTCGTCAGAATCTTGATGGTGCGTTCTACCGGTACATTGGTGAAAAGATTGGTGACGTCTAAGGAAGCTAGCGTGCCTTGTCTCTTCGAAGTTTTTATCAAGTCAACAAACTCAGCTGAGGACCGGAGCGAGTAAGTTGTGGTCACGTATGGGGTCAAAATTGCATTCAATTTCTTTGCCAGCATGTACGTAGGAAGAGGAATTTGGAGATTATCGGCCGGATTGGGTTGCCTTCTTTGTGTGTTTTGACAGTGCCGTAAAAATATCCAGGTTTGTACTCGCCGGTTATTTTCGGTAGCTTCTGAGCTGTCGAGTGTTTATTTGCAGCTGTGATGAGGTC
>JAXIVJ010001902.1:82500-123081 GCA_036785665.1 Chirona hameri | reverse complement strand
TCTCGACGCCTTTTTCTGTCGTCAAACTGTCATTGCAGCGTCCTCGGTGCACGGCTGGTTCATTATAGTCTCCGTGTGCGCACCTCTCCTGCCATGCCCTCGTCGGTCAGCACCCCGCTCCTCCCCAGTGAGCAGCCCTCCTCACGTCCTCCCCGGTCAGCACCCCCGCTCCTCCCCAGTGAGCAGCCCTCCCCACATCCTCCCCGGTCAGCACCCCAGCCTCTCACCCTACCTCTCGGTGATCACCCAGCCACTCACCCTATCCACCCTCGGTGATCACCAGTCTCTCACCCTACCCCCCCTTCGGTGATCACCCCAGCCTCTCACCCTATCCCCCCTTTGGTGATCACCCCAGCCTCTCACCCTATCCCCCTCGATGATCACCTCAGCCTCTCACCCTATCCCCTCGGTGATCACCAGTCTCTCACCCTACCCCCCCCTTCGGTGATCACCAGTCTCTCAGTCTCACCCTATCCCCCCTCGGTGATCATCAGTCTCTCACCCTATCCCCCCTCGGTGATCACCAGTCTCTCACCCTATCTCCCTCGGTGATCACCCCCGCCTCTCACCCTATCCCCCTCGGTGATCACCAGCCTCTCACCCTATCCCCCTCGGTGATCACCAGTATCTCACCCTATATCACCTTGGTGATCACCCCAGCCTCTCACCCTATCTCCCTCGGTGATCACCCGTCTCTCACCCTATATCTCCTCGGTGATCACCCCAACCTCCCACCCTATCCCCCTCGGTGATCACCCGTCTCTCGCCCTATATCCCCTCGGTGATCACCCCAGCCTCTCACCCTACCCCCTCGGTGATCACCAGTCTCTCACCCTACCCCCTCGGTGATCACCAGTCTCTCACCCTACCCCCTCGGTGATCACCCGTCTCTCACCCTATATCCCATTGGTGATCACCCCAGTCTCTCACCCTATATCCCCTCGGTGATCACCAGTCTCTCACCCTACCCCCTCGGTGATCACCCCAGTCTCTCACCCTATATCCCCTCGGTGATCACCAGTCTCTCACCCTACCCCCTCGGTGATCACCCGTCTCTCACCCTATATCCCCTCGGTGATCACCAGTCTCTCACCCTACCCCCTCGGTGATCACCAGTCTCTCACCCTACCCCCTCGGTGATCACCCGTCTCTCACCCTATCCCCCTCGGTGATCACCCCAGCCTCTCACCCTATCCCCCTCGGTGATCACCCCAGCCTCTCACCCTATCCCCCTCGGTGATCACCAGTCTCTCACCCTACCCCCTCGGTGATCACCAGTCTCTCACCCTATATCCCCTCGGTGATCACCCCAGTCTCTCACCCTATATCCCCTCGGTGATCACCAGTCTCTCACCCTACCCCCTCGGTGATCACCAGTCTCTCACCCTATCCCCCTCGGCGATCACCCGTCTCTCACCCTATATCCCCTCGGTGATCACCAGTCTCTCACCCTACCCCCTCGGTGATCACCAGTCTCTCACCCTATCTCCCTCGGTGATCACCCCAGCCTCTCACCCTATCCCCCCTCGGTGATCACCAGTCTCTCACCCTACCCCCTCGGTGATCACCAGTCTCTCACCCTATCTCCCTCGGTGATCACCCCAGCCTCTCACCCTATCCCCCCTCGGTGATCACCAGTCTCTCACCCTACCCCCTCGGTGATCACCAGTCTCTCACCCTACCCCCTCGGTGATCATCCGTCTCTCACCCTATATCCCCTCGGTGATCACCAGTCTCTCACCCTACCCCCTTGGTGATCACCAGTCTCTCACCCTACCCCCTCGGTGATCACCAGTCTATCACCCTATATCCCATCGGTGATCACCAGTCTCTCACCCTACCCCCTCGGTGATCACCAGTCTCTCACCCTATCCCCCTTGGTGATCACCCGTCTCTCACCTTATATCCCCTCGGTGATCACCAGTCTCTCACCCTACCCCTTCAGTGATCACCCCAGCCTCTCACCCTATCCCCCCTTGGTGATCACCCCAGCCTCTTCCCTATCCCCCTCGGTGATCACCAGTCTCTCACCCTATCTCCCTCGGTGATCACCCCAGCATCTCACCCTATCCCCCCTCGGTGATCACCAGTCTCTCACCCTACCCCCTCGGTGATCACCAGTCTCTCACCCTACCCCCTCGGTGATCACCCGTCTCTCACCCTATATCCCCTTGGTGATCACCCCAGTCTTTCACCCTACCCCCTCGGTGATCACCAGTCTCTCACCCTATATCCTCTCGGTGATCTCCCCAGTCTCTCACCCTATCCCCTCGGTGATCCCCTGTCATTCCTCACCATGTCCTCCTTGTGCGTGTGCTTGGCGTGCTCCTCCAGCAGCGGATTGGGCGGCAGCGGCTCGTCACTGTTCGCCGGCAGCGCCGCCGTCAGCTCCGGCACGTTCTCACCCATGCAGGCGAACGACGAGCGGCCCTTCTCGGCGTCCGTGTAGTACATCACGTACAGGTTACACATCTCATCCGCAGAGGTGGAGCCTGCCCAGGGGAGGGGGGGGGGGGGTGGGGTCAGTCGGGTCAGACACACACAGCGCGCGGGCGACTGGTACGGCGCGGTGCTGCTCCTGCTGTATAAGGCGCATCTGCGACGCACATCGTGTCCGGGCGACGCAGTGACGCATGCACGGTGTCCGATACGAGGACTCGTGTCCTTCAAGTGACAGACAGACATACAGACAGACAGACAGACAGACAGACAGACAGACAGACAGACAGACAGGCAGACAGGCAGACAGGCAGACAGGCAGACAGGCAGACAGGCAGACAGGCAGACAGGCAGACAGGCAGACAGGCAGGCAGGCAGGCAGGCAGGCAGGCAGACAGGCAGACAGGCAGACAGGCAGACAGACAGACAGACAGACAGACAGACAGGCAGGCAGACAGACAGACAGACAGACAGACAGACAGACAGACAGGACAGACAGGACAGACAGACAGACAGACAGACAGACAGACAGACAGACAGGCAGGCAGGCAGGCAGGCAGGCAGGCAGGCAGGCAGGCAGACAGGCAGACAGGCAGACAGGCAGACAGGCAGACAGGCAGACAGGCAGACAGGCAGACAGACAGGCAGACAGGCAGACAGGCAGACAGGCAGACAGGCAGACAGGCAGACAGGCAGACAGGCAGACAGGCAGACAGGCAGACAGGCAGACAGGCAGACAGGCAGACAGGCAGACAGGCAGGCAGACAGGCAGACAGGCAGACAGGCAGACAGGCAGACAGGCAGACAGGCAGACAGGCAGACAGGCAGACAGGCAGACAGGCAGGCAGACAGGCAGACAGGCAGACAGGCAGACAGGCAGACAGGCAGACAGGCAGACAGGCAGACAGGCAGGCAGACAGACAGACAGACAGACAGACAGACAGACAGACAGACAGACAGACAGACAGACAGGCAGACAGGCAGACAGGCAGACAGACAGGCAGACAGGCAGACAGGCAGACAGGCAGACAGGCAGACAGGCAGACAGGCAGACAGGCAGACAGGCAGACAGGCAGACAGGCAGACAGGCAGACAGGCAGACAGGCAGACAGGCAGACAGGCAGACAGGCAGACAGGCAGACAGGCAGACAGGCAGACAGGCAGACAGGCAGACAGGCAGACAGGCAGACAGGCAGACAGGCAGACAGGCAGACAGGCAGACAGGCAGACAGGCAGACAGGCAGACAGGCAGACAGGCAGACAGGCAGACAGGCAGACAGGCAGACAGGCAGACAGGCAGACAGGCAGACAGGCAGACAGGCAGACAGGCAGACAGGCAGACAGGCAGACAGGCAGACAGGCAGACAGGCAGACAGGCAGACAGACAGACAGACAGACAGACAGACAGACAGACAGACAGACAGACAGACAGACGGTGTCGGCCCGGGTCAGTCCGGGTCGATCGATCGTCTGCGATTCGCGGCCGTCCGGATGTCCCGGGCAGACGGCCACGGGCCACCGAGCGCGGACCACAGCATGTCGACACCATATATGAGGACCAGGGACCTCCGCTGCTCACAGGGGGTCACCGAACCAAATACCGCAGCATACCAGGGTACATCACAGACTACCTAGCGTCGACCATACCCCACGCAATATGCACCAAACAAAGAATTACACACCACATACCTAAAATGTACACATGCATTCTATTGATCATGAGCGGCAGAAGACCGGCCATTGGTCCGCAATAACGGACAACTGTAGACCACAGGCCACTGTGGTCCTCAATAACGGACAACTGTAGACCACAGGCCACTGTGGTCCTCAATAACGGACAACTGTAGACCACAGGCCACTGTGGTCCTCACTAACGGACAACTGTAGACCACAGGTCACTGTGGTCCTCAATAACGGACAACTGTAGACCACAGGCCACTGTGGTCCTCAATAACGGACAACTGTAGACCACAGGTCACTGTGGTCCTCAATAACTGACAACTGTAGACCACAGGCCACTGTGGTCCTCAATAACGGACAACTGTAGACCACAGGCCACTGTGGTCCTCAATAACGGACAACTGTAGACCTCAGGCCACTGTGGTCCTCAATAACGGAGAACTGTAGACCACAGGCCACTGATACTTTAGCGCACACGCGAACGGTATGAGAGCTAACCAGCTCTGCAGATACGCACAACGTCGGTCCAATAGGAAACACATTGCCGGCGGCAATCAGGCAGCAGCACTTTGCAACCACCTGTCTTTGTAAGCACCTCAACCACTTACGAACAGGGCCCACTTGACAGTTAACCGCGTCCTTAGATTCCTAATCCTGAGGGATTCAACTGATCCAAAGTTCAGAATTCAGCACTCAGTACTCTTGGAAGAACTGCATAATCGAACAACGGAGAAGCGACCATACATATTACGTATGACAGGGTTTCGGACTCTGAACCGGTTTTGCGGACACGGGTGTAAACAAATATACACCCGTCAGTTTGACACCAATCTTGACTAGCTTGGCGTCAAAATATTGGACATTAAGTGGACTTTCATTTGCCATCCTCAAAAGTTAAATATATTTACTCTTAGTATGAATAGTTTAGCTTAAAAGAAGATTAAAAAAAACGCGTTTTTCAGGGGATTTTTTTTTGGTCGCCCTACTTCGAAGAGCTGTAGTACCACAATTATATGCTTGGCGGAGTTCACGCTATGCTCATTCTCTTGTTCATTCAATTTGCTTTCAGAGCATATCGGGTTCAATTAGTTCCTCACATTTTATTTAGACGCTGCGTTGGATCTTAGCCGGACCGACCAGAGTAAAAACTACATTCGAATAGGCCAATTTAGTAACAATTTCCCATAAAACCATTCTGCTACAACACTAATTATCCGGGTTCTAAATAGTACACATTGGAGATGGATCGATTGAGCAAAGCCTTAGGAACAAAATGGTGCCGTTGTCAATCTTCCACGAGCTATATTGACGGTGCAATCAATGGTTTCGTGCTCGTGTGTTGTTGTTGACCTTAACTTGTAAAACAAAAATCACCCTCTTGTAAAAAAAAGATCCTTAAAAGGCTGCATAGACTAGAAAACCAATAGCTATTGTTCCTGAACATCCTGTCTACAGATCCTATTGGTTTTCCTGTCGACTTAACGCGTTTGGTAGAAACGGTTTTTTTACAAGACATCCGCACGCAGACGCGAAGTGATCAGGGAGAAAATTTCACGGGATGAAAACAAATATTTGGTAATCTAACTTTGCGGCATTGCGCAACCAAATGAGACACCTTTGAGACCACCAGATTCGAATTCCTCATGAAAAACTGGCCCGGATAGGTTGGTTTTTGTATTGAAAAATAAACATTAATTTTGACTTGGTATTGACCTGACTGACATTTAGCCATGTCAGGTCAAAATGTCAATTTCAGGTCAAATAGTGGACGCCGTGCTTATTTTCGATTCCAAATTCGAATTCCTCATGACAAACTGGCCTGGATAGGTTGATTTTTGTATTTAAAAAGAAACATTAATGTTCATGGGTGGAGGTTTTCAGAAAAAGTTGGTGGGGCAAAATGTCATCGACTGAATGTTTTGTATGGTTGAGGTGAAAAATCGCCATTTTAACGTCAGAAAACCTTCAAATATGACACTGTTTTGCATGGCTTATGTGAAAAATGTCTATTTTGACGCCAGGAAACCTTCAAATCTCACAAACGTTGGTGGGGAAAACACAAACTTGGTGGGGCCAAACTCAAAATTGGTGGGGCAGTGGCCCCGCCATTTGAAGAGGAAACTCCACCCGTGTTAATGTTGACTTGGTATTGACCTGACATGCCATGTCAGGTCAAAAGGTCACTTTCAGGTCAAATAGTTGATGCCTTGCTATTTTCGATTCTAGATTCGAACACCTCATGAAAAACTGATCCGGATAGTTTTTTTTTGCAGTGAAACAGAAACATTGATTTGGGTTGGTTTTGGCCGCGAAACCGGTCCAAAGTCCGAAACCCTGTCATATGCATACAAACACACACACACACACACACACACACACACACACACATATATATATATATATATATATATATATATATATATATATATATATATATATATATATATATATATATATATATATATATATTTATTCGTCCAGTAACTGCTCTTCTACAGACCCAATAAATACAAATGGCCTACATTACGCTACGCGTTTGGTAACCAGTAGCCCAGCAAATCGTTCCGTAGCGTAATCAAAAGTATTTCGTAACGTACTACCGAAGATAATTCAAATAACACAATGTCTTGTGGCCCCAAGTGAGAGTCTGTGGTTCCAACAAGCCGGGCCCCGCAGCACATGCCAGCCTGAGACTGGCTGCTAAACACGTTCGAGGGAGGAGTCATCAGCCGGCTGACGCCGATCAGCCGGCCGGCCAAATCCCCGCACTTGTCATGCCTTGACTATTGGTTTAGGGACGTAGCCCTCACAGAAGTCGTGAAATGCAAGCCAATCAATCTAACAGAGCTAAAGGAGGTCAACTCCTTTGCCAGCAGTCTGGACACGGCGGATGCTTTCAGGGCAACACGGCACGTTTGCCGCAGGGCTCAGGCGTGTCTGGACAAACATGGCGTCGCCTTTGAAAGACTCCTGAATAAATCCAAAGGGACGAGGGAGTGGGGGAGGAGATACAAATGAAAATGTTACGATGTTATTCAATCGGAAATATACGCATAACTGGTAGTTGAACACCTTTTCTATGTAGTTGAGGCGATTAGTTTTAAAGTTTCTTTGAAAACATAAATACACATAAATACTTCCTAAATAGTACTATATAGTACTTGTACTAATAGTACTTAGTACTTGTACTAATAGTACTTAGTACTTGTACTAATAGTACTTAGTACTTGTACTAATAATACTAATAGTACAAGTACTTCCTAAATACATAGACAATTGGAATAACTTTCGAGTCGCCCATTAAAACTACAACCGGGAGATGTTCGAGAAGGCTCGTAAAAATAAGCTCCAAGCTCCAAGGTTACAAAGACAATTGAGGCAAACCCCAAGAAGACCCTAAAACCAACCCACACAAGCTCTGCAAATGAGCCCTTAAATAGATGACCGACACAATCACCAATGAGGCTATAAAAAGACAGCCAACACAAGCTCCAAGGATGCAGACAACCGATATAGGCTCTACAGAAGCCCCTACGACAATATCTGGGGAAGCTGCCCAGGAGATACTTCAGAGGAGGCCTCTAAAAGCAAAACAATATTCCGAGGAGGCCCCTAGAATGGCAGTCGGTAACATGTTTTGATGAAGACCCCCACGAAAATAACCGGCGAGTGACCTCAAATGGTTTGGTCCTGGCTTTGGTTTGGTCCTCCCCACCACAAAATCCGTGGCGCTGCCCTGCATATCATATATTGCTGATGGTATTGGGTATATCATTATTATCCTGCCATCCATATATAGCTGATGGATAACCTTATTGTTATGCTATAACCTCTTATAGATCGGTGGCTAGATTACCGTTAAGTCTCCCTGCATTTAAGGCGCCACATATTATGTATTACACCACGAGCGAGCATAAATATGCAGTTAATCGACGAGGCGAAGCCGAGTCGATTAACGCATCTTTATACTCGTGAGTGGTGTAATGATTTTATCCCACGCCGCTACGCTAAAAAAAAAACAGCACCAACAGTCAGGGGGGTGCGGGTTTGAGACATCAAAAGAAAGTCGTGCCAGCTGATGTTTGGTCCTCCGATTTCGGAGATACCGAATAGCAAAGAGTTAACAGGAACCTCAATGTATAAGTGCATTGCCGCCTCATCCAATTACAACAGCGTCTGCTGCGGGTTTGGTTAATTCTACTGACAGGAAGTTAACAGGAACCTCAATGTATAAGTACATTGCCGCCTCATCTAATTGCAATAGCGTCAGCTGCGCCGGTTTGGTCGCATGTGGTTAACAGGAATCTTAATGTATAAGGGCATTGCCGCCTCATCTAATTACCGCAAACACGAATTTCTTATTGGATGCTTACGAAAATGTCCAATTGTTTGAAACGTTTTATAATTCAATTAATTACCAATGGTATATAATACTTAAGCAAAATATGTCTGGTTTAGGATATATTTTTTACTTAGTTGTCAAACCATGCACCCATTGCCCCTGTGTTGAAGCGGCAAACCCACGCTACCTAGTTATTAAGTTACCTTGACCAGCAGTGATATATTTTTGCAATAACAATATTATCGCACTATCGCATATTTTTTTATCGCATATTTTTGCAATATTATCGCATTCCTAGCTCAGCTTTGTTACTACCAGCAGTATATTGGTGTAATTTAAACAAATATATTACTAAGAACCGGTCCATATTTACTAAGAACCGGTCGAAAGTTTACTAAAGCCTCACCCGAAGATTTCACAGCCGTGGATTATCAGATTGATAATCACCATATGGTGATTAAATTCCGAGTTAACTGACTGTCGGTTAAAAATAGCTTTAGCACGTGATTCAATGGCAAAGAGATATCGGCGTGGGATAAGATTGATTTAACTCGCCGTTGGCTGGCGTCTCAGCCAAAAGTTATTCTGTCGAGACGCGTATAATGTGTGCCACTTTTTTAAATCCAAGACACAGTTTTGCAGCAAAGCGGTGTGGCATTTTTGGACGTTTTTATTGGGTTTGCAAAGCCTCGATTTTAACGGCTAATTTTAAGTTTAACTTAGTTTTTCATCAAACTTGTGGGTAGTGACGTAACTGAATTTGGAATATCATAAAAGATGTTTTCGACATATTTTCTCAGTTTGAAATACTTGTTACAAATTAAGTCAAAATCTTTTGAGTGGAAGGATTTCCGAGGTCAGGTACCGCGCTTGATACCAAGGAGAGTTTGTTGCACAGGTCCTGACCCCGCCATCGGGTCGCGTAATTCCTGGCAACCGGCATAATTTAGAGCCGAAAGTTTTCGGTGCCCGACATACCTGGACACGGTCCGCTCTGGCGTCACCTGACCTTGAACGCAGCTGCTGCCACCGGCCGCAGGCCATCGCAGTCGGGGGGCAAATAGTGAGCGCCGAAACGACTCGAACCCGGCCTGCCACACTGAGCGAGGCCTAAAACCCGGCGCTCTCCCGTCTGAGCTACAGGGGCGGACAAGTTAACACGCGCACTGGAGGGTGTATGCCACTAACTTTTCGCACGAATGCACAGTTACGCAGTTATACATCAGGTGTCCGATAAACTCCCACCTGCTGTGAAACAGTAACACCGCATATAACCATCACATCTGGGCCCAATCTTAAGAAGAATACCGTACTTCGTCCAATGGACGAAGTACGGCAATGCGTCGGCCGGCCGGGGATACTGCGCCGCATAGCACCGATGCTGCGCCGCACATCACCGATGCTGCGCCGCACATCACCGATGCTGCGCCGCACAGCACTGATGATGCGCCGCACATCACTGATGCTGCGCCGCACATCACTGATGCTGCGCCGCACAGCACTGTTACTGCGCCGCACATCACTATTACTGCGCCGCACAGCACTGTTACTGCGCCGCACATCACTGTTACTGCGCCGCACATCACCGTTACTGCGCCGCACAGCAGTTACTGCGCCGCACAACACTGTTACTGCGCCGCACAGCACTGTTACTGCGCCGCACAGCACTGATCTGCGCCGCACAGCACTGATACTGCGCCGCACAGCACTGATACTGCGCCGCACAGCACTGTTACTGCGCCGCACAGGACTGTTACTGCGCCGCACAGCACTGATACTGCGCCGCACAGCACTGCGGCACTGGCGGCGGAAGCAGAGAGCAGCAGGGGCAGACTGCCCCATCCTTAGATACCTCAGGCATTATCCTTATGGTTGTTGCATGACAACAATCGGAATAAAATGACGATTTGCCCCTCTTCCCGCTATTTGTCCCCACCTCCCAGGGCCCAATCTTACCAAGAATGCCGTACTTGGTCCAATGGACCAATTCCGTGTTTGGACTGCCCATTCACCCATAGCAGTCAAAGTACGGCATTTGGTAACAGTGTTACCAAATGCCGTGAATGGACTGAGTCAAAGTACGGCATTTGGTAGCACTGGGAAGAGCCATGCCGTGAATGGGCAGTCAAAGTACGGCAAACCCCAAGTACGCATCTACGGCATGCCGTACTCGCGCCTTCACGGCACTCGGTAAGATTGGGCCCAGGTCTCCTCACAAACTCGGCACGTACCGATGCGCGTGGTTGTGTTCCGGCCCATCGAGTCGAAGGTGCAGCGGGCGTGCACCAGGTCCCCCGGGTGGATGTCGATCGGCTTCTTCATCGGATAGAACGCCTGCGGCCACTGCGGGTTGCCGCGCGCCATCTCCACCAGGGTCTGGTTCTGTACCGCACCGCAGACAGGTCACGGTTAGAGGGAGGTGAACGGCAGGTCACGGTTAGAGGGAGGTCAACGGCAGGTCACGGTCAGAGGGAGGTCAACGGCAGGTCACGGTTAGAGGAAGGTCAGCAGCAGGTCACGGTTAGAGGGAGGTCAACGGCAGGTCACGGTTAGAGGGAGGTCAACGGCAGGTCACGGTTAGAGGGAGGTCAACAGCAGGTCACGGTTAGAGGGAGGTCAACGGCAGGGTCAACGGCAGGGCACGGTTAGAGGGATATAAACGGCAGGTCACTGTTAGAGGGAGATCAACAGCAGGTCACGGTTAGAGGGAGATCAACGGCAGGTCACAGTTAGAGGGAGATCAACGGCAGGTCACAGTTAGAGGGAGATCAACGGCAGGTCACAGTTAGAGGGAGATCAACGGCAGGTCCAAGTTAGAGGGAGATCAACGGCAAGTTAGAGGGAGGTCAACGGCAGGTTACGGTCAAATGAAGATCACCACGGAGGACAAGGATCAAGCAGCCGGTGAAACATCGAGGTAAGCAGGCGGTCAACTGAAACTGCGTCAGCCGGAGACTAAAAGCTAGACAAAGCTCAGTATTGGCGATAAAAAACCTGTCAGCCCTGGTCGTTACTAGAATGCTCTAAGCTGGGCCACCAGAGGCCGACTTCGCTCCATTATAGGAAGTCAGCCACAGATTGTCGTGCCGCACAAGGCGTCTCAATCCCGTCAGGGCTTTACGGCCGGACGGCGCGGGACTCCGTGTATCGAGCGGCCACTGTGTGGACCGGGTCTCCGGCGTCCAGGCCGGGTAAACAGGGCCATCTGCTGCCACAGCCACGGTAGCCCCCGCCGGGTCTCCGGCGTCCAGGCCGGGTAATCAGGGTCATCTGCTGCCACAGCCACGGTAGCCCCCGCCGGGTCTCCGGCGTCCAGGCCGGGTAAACAGGGCCATCTGCTGCCACAGCCACGGTAGCCCCCGCCGGGTCTCCGGCGTCCAGGCCGGGTAAACAGGGTCATCTGCTGCCACAGCCACGGCAGCCCCCGCCGGGTCTCCGGCGTCCAGGCCGGGTAAACAGGGCCATCTGCTGCCACAGCCACGGCAGCCCCCGCCGGGTCTCCGGCGTCCAGGCCGGGTAATCAGGGTCATCTGCTGCCACAGCCACGGTAGCCCCCGCCGGGTCTCCGGCGTCCAGGCCGGGTAAACGAGGCCATCTGCTGCCACAGCCACGGTAGCCCCCGCCGGGTCTCCGGCGTCCAGGCCGGGTAAACAGGGTCATCTGCTGCCACAGCCACGGCAGCCCCCGCCGGGTCTCCGGCGTCCAGGCCGGGTAAACAGGGCCATCTGCTGCCACAGCCACGGCAGCCCCCGCCGGGTCTCCGGCGTCCAGGCCGGGTAAACAGGATCATCTGCTGCCACAGCCACGGCAGCCCCCACCGGGTCTCCGGCGTCCAGGCCGGGTAAACAGGGCCATCTGCTGCCACAGCCACGGCAGCCCCCACCGGGTCTCCGGCGTCCAGGCCGGGTAAACAGGGTCATCTGCTGCCACAGCCACGGCAGACCCCGCCGCACAGCAGCGCTACAGCAGCAGTCTCAGCTCACCGACACAGCTCACACGTGGCGACAGTACACCGTACCTGGGTGTTGTACCGGTACCCGGTGATGACCTTGCCCAGCTTGTGCGCGTGCACACGGTAGGCGAAGGCAGTCAGCGTGTTCTGGCCTTGGAACGCACAGTTGACATCTGCATGGGTCACTAGAACACAAAACAAAACATCATCAGGGCGCCAATACTCAGACTGACAGTGCTTTTCACTGGCTTGCACCATTTGAAGGCCAATACTCAGACTGACAGTGCTTTTCACTGGCTTGCACCGTTTGAAGGCCAATACTCAGACTGACAGTGCTTTTCACTGGCTTGCACCATTTGAAGTGAGGATGATGATGAGGCATCAGGGCGCCAATACTCAGACTGACAGTGCTTTTCACTGGCTTGCACCATTTGAAGTGAGGATAATGACAAGGGTGCACGAGCAAATAGACTAGTGTGGTTAGATGATGTGCATTTATAATTGAAAACACTACGACTAAATACGATTTTTGCTTCAGGAATATACAAGGCTTGTGAGAATCGCCTCCGCGAGGGTTATTGAATTGTCACAACGGCAGGGCTGGGTCATACTGACTAACGTCTAACCGTCCAACGGTAGGGCTGGGTCATACTGACTAACGTCTAACCGTCCAACGGCAGGGCTGGGTCATACTGACTAACGTCTAACCGTCCAACGGCAGGGCTGGGTCATACTGACTAACGTCTAACCGTCCAACGGCAGGGCTGGGTCATACTGACTAACGTCTAACCGTCCAACGGCAGGGCTGGGTCATACTGACTAACGTCTAACCGTCCAACGGCAGGGGGCTGGGTCATACTGACTAACGTCTAACCGTCCAACGGCAGGGGGCTGGGTCATACTGACTAACGTCTAACCGTCCAACGGCAGGGCTGGGTCATACTGACTAACGTCTAACCGTCCAACGGCAGGGCTGGGTCATACTGACTAACGTCTAACCGTCCAACGGCAGGGCTGGGTCATACTGACTAACGTCTAACCGTCCAACGGCAGGGCTGGGTCATACTGACTAACGTCTAACCGTCCAACGGCAGGGCTGGGTCATACTGACTAACGTCTAACCGTCCAACGGCAGGGCTGGGTCATACTGACTAACGTCTAACCGTCCAACGGCAGGGCTGGGTCATACTGACTAACGTCTAACCGTCCAACGGCAGGGCTGGGTCATACTGACTAACGTCTAACCGTCCAACGGCAGGGCTGGGTCATACTGACTAACGTCTAACCGTCCAACGGCAGGGCTGGGTCATACTGACTAACGTCTAACCGTCCAACGGCAGGGCTGGGTCATACTGACTAACGTCTAACCGTCCAACGGCAGGGCTGGGTCATACTGACTAACGTCTAACCGTCCAACGGCAGGGCTGGGTCATACTGACTAACGTCTAACCGTCCAACGGCAGGGCTGGGTCATACTGACTAACGTCTAACCGTCCAACGGTAGGGCTGGGTCATACTGACTAACGTCTAACCGTCCAACGGCAGGGCTGGGTCATACTGACTAACGTCTAACCGTCCAACGGCAGGGCTGGGTCATACTGACTAACGTCTAACCGTCCAACGGTAGGAAGATAAAGGCCTTGTATTGGATCTCGTCCTACAGTACTGACTGAGTGTACCTGGCGTATTGGGAGGGATAACTGCAGAGCCGTCCAGTAGGAGGTAGATGCCCGCCTGGTACTTCTGAGCGCGTTCTGAGATCATCAACTCCACACCACTGCTGTCCGCAGCCGGCAGAGGGTGGGCGTAGTGAATCTGAAAAGCCAGGTCAAGTCAGGTCAGGTCAGGTCAGATCATACCAGGTCAGTCAGATAGGGGCTCCGGCAGAGGGTGGGCGTAGTGAATTTGAAACGTCAGGTGTCAGGTCAAGTGCCAGGTCAAGTGCCAGGTCAAGTGTCAGGTGTCAGATGCCAGGTGTCAGATGTCAGATGTCAGATGTCAGATGTCAGATGTCAGATGTCAGATGCCAGGTGTCAGATGTCAGATGTCAGATGTCAGATGTCAGATGTCAGATGTCAGATGTCAGATGGCAGGTGTCAGATGGCAGGTGTCAGGTCAGGTGTCAGGTCAGGTGTCAGGTCAGGTGTCAGGTCAGGTGTCAGGTCAGGTGTCAGGTCAGGTGTCAGGTCAGGTGTCAGGTCAGGTGTCAGGTCAGGTGTCAGGTGTCAGGTGTCAGGTGTCAGGTGTCAGGTGTCATGTGTCAGGTCAGGTCATGTGTCAGGTCATGTGTCAGGTCATGTGTCAGGTCAGGTGTGTCAGGTCAGGTGTGTCAGGTCAGGTGTGTCAGGTCAGGTGTGTCAGGTCAGGTGTGTCAGGTCAGGCGTGTCAGGTCAGGCGTGTCAGGTCAGGTGTGTCAGGTCAGGTGTGTCAGGTCAGGTGTGTCAGGTCAGGTGTCAGGTCAGGTGTCAGGTCAGGTGTCAGGTCAGGTGTCAGGTCAGGTGTCAGGTCAGGTGTCAGGCCAGGTGTCAGGTCAGGTGTCAGGTCAGGTGTCAGGTCAGGTGTCAGGTCAGGTGTCAGGTCAGGTGTCAGGTCAGGTGTCAGGTCAGGTGTCAGGTCAGGTGTCAGGTCAGGTGTCAGGTCAGGTGTCAGGTCAGGTGTCAGGTCAGGTGTCAGGTCAGGTGTCAGGTCAGGTGTCAGGTCAGGTGTCAGGTCAGGTGTCAGGTCAGGTGTCAGGTCAGGTGTCAGGTCAGGTGTCAGATGTCAGGTGTCAGGTGTCAGGTGTCAGGTGTCATGTATCAGGTCAGGTCATGTGTCAGGTCATGTGTCAGGTCATGTGTCAGGTCAGGTGTGTCAGGTCAGGTGTGTCAGGTCAGGTGTGTCAGGTCAGGTGTGTCAGGTCAGGCGTGTCAGGTCAGGCGTGTCAGGTCAGGTGTGTCAGGTCAGGTGTGTCAGGTCAGGTGTGTCAGGTCAGGTGTCAGGTCAGGTGTCAGGTCAGGTGTCAGGTCAGGTGTCAGGTCAGGTGTCAGGTCAGGTGTCAGGTCAGGTGTCAGGTCAGGTGTCAGGCCAGGTGTCAGGTCAGGTGTCAGGTCAGGTGTCAGGTCAGGTGTCAGGTCAGGTGTCAGGTCAGGTGTCAGGTCAGGTGTCAGGTCAGGTGTCAGGTCAGGTGTCAGGTCAGGTGTCAGGTCAGGTGTCAGGTCAGGTGTCAGGTCAGGTGTCAGGTCAGGTGTCAGGTCAGGTGTCAGGTCAGGTGTCAGGTCAGGTGTCAGGTCAGGTGTCAGGTCAGGTGTCAGGTCAGGTGTCAGGTCAGGTCAGATAGGCTTCCGGTAGCGGGTGGGCGTACTGGGCATATCTGAAACCATTGCCAGCAGTGCGGAGTAGACTATCCGACCCTGGGATTTCCAAAACCTGCAGCATGATAAGCCTCGATTTAAAACACAAACGCGACGCAAACTAGTTCCTGGGAACTCGAGAGAGAATTCATGAGCATAATGTAGCTGTCATGTGGAGAGGCGTGTCGTCTTAAAAGGCCCAATTTCGCAGAAACAAACATAAATTCCCTTAAAATACGATGCATCACATGTAAGCATGCTCTTTACAGTAAACGGCAAGTCCCCAGATCATACATGATCATACATAAATGCAGATCATGTGCTGCTCTCTGGAAGTGCTTCTTGGAATCCAGCAGAAGCTCTGCGGACACTTTAAAGTCCGTGTGGGGATCTGCCGGTCTCGGAACCGAGACAGTTATGCTACGGCGCACTGTCGCTATTTGGCTTCAGAGCGGCCAACACCCCCCTTTGGCCGGATCGAATTTTGAGTTGCAGTGTACTCTTTCTCACAGAGAAATGTCCATGGGCTCGGGAATCAGCAGTCATATTGACCAAAACATCTTTCGAATAGGTTTTTATGATGTCTTCAACTCACGGGTTCTAAAATATTAATGAACAGGGCCTATGGACCAATGAGTTTGCCGATTTTGGAGTTTGTCTAATGTGTGTTGTTTATCACCAAAATATATAAGTTTTGGCATGAAATGAAAGCCCACTTCATTTTATTTTATGTGAGGATAAATTCTGAAGAAAAAAATTGTCCTTCATAGAAAACAAACACAATTTATTTTGCACATTTATTGCTGACAAACAATAATGACGTCATTTTTGACAATCTCGGAAAATGAATGCTAAAGAATGCTACGGTTAAGAGCATATAGAATACCTTCATACATGTGTCCTTAATGCATATCCACAATATCTAGTGCCTATTTTTGCCGGATTCACATTTATGACAAATTTGGTAAAGCGTTACCAGCCGCGCGGGGCATGGCTCGGCCGCTGCACCCACCATCATAGGCGGCGGAACGGGGAGGGGGGCACCGGGGCAACGTGCCCCCTTTGAATTTGCAAGGGGCACTCATATCAAAGTGCCCCCTTCCCTAAATTTGGTATGGCTAAGGTTTATGAGTTTGGTTTAATTATCAAATTTATGGAAACACATTTGCAGTGATTATTTACAAGCTTGATAATGCAGACCTGGCATTTCCGTTGAATAGGCCAGACGTTGCGTCAATATCATGCAGTGGTTTAGTGCACGACGGAAACCGCTTTAATACACATAATGTGCAGCTTAGACTTAACCCGCGCCCCACTGGGGGGGGGGGGGGGGGGGGAGGGGACAATGTCTGCCCCCCTCTTCTCCTGGATTTTCTCAATAACTTAAAATTATGATATATATTGACGTAAAGCTTACAGTACCTTTTGCTAATCAATTATACGTCTTCTAAAAAAACAATGAAATTGATATAGTACATTGGGAAACAATGACGTTTTGATGACGTCATGTCATGCAATTTTTGGTGGAAAAATTATAAATGTTTGAAAAACCGTAGAAAATCGAGTTTGGATGAAAATTGCAAATGGAAAACGTCAAAAGAAAGGAAATTTCATTTTCTTTCAAATGGCTATCTAGAGTTGTTTGTATTTTTTTTTTACAGAAAAAAATCAAACATTTGTTTAAGGTTTCGGGCAAATTTCCTCATTTTTTTAAAAACAAAAACGGAATACACAGAGACAAAAATGGAAGATATCCAAACTAAATTTCAAAGCAATATCTTTATTTTTGACTGACTTATGGCTCCTAAGTATAAGTAACTCATGACGTCATTTTTGGGCTATTGTTGGCGAAATATTACGGAAATGTGCTTTTGGATGCATGTTAGGAGAGCTTTTGAGACTTTCATGCCATATAAAATGCAACCAATACATGTTTACCAAATGACTAATCCCAGCGACTTGTATGGTCTTTTATCTGTTGACTCCCGTTTTTTCACAACCTAGGTCCGCCATGGACGAATAACTTTTTTCAATATTGACATATGCCAGCTCAAATCCTTTCGATTGTGCCCTTTTTTGTCAATATAGCACCCGCACTTTGGTAAGTTATTAGGCTATGACCACTCTGACATCAAATAGCAACAGTGTGCACGGTGGCAGCCACTGCGCGGCGCGGCACACCACCCAGACCATAACAACCTGCCGCTCCCAGAACCGAGACAGTTATGCCACGGTGGCAGCCACTGCGCGTCGCGGCACACCACCCAGACCATAACAACCTGCCGCTCCCAGAACCGAGACAGTTATGCCACGGTGGCAGCCACTGCGCGGAGCGGCACACCACCCCAGTGTTAAATTTTTATTTTACGGTTAACTGTGCTGATGAAAAGATGTATGGTTTTCAGCAGTCAATGATGAAAAAATATGCTGACCTCTGAACACAATGATGATTTATGAGGCAGTTGAACCTAAATACGAACCTGAGTGTTGCGACCTAAAAAATTGTAAAGCTTATTATATAGCTTAAAATTTTACTGCAGCTATGCAGGACGATTTTCCTTAACTGACGTCTGACACCTACAATGGAGCCAGTATTCATGGCACCTTAAAAGTTTCAAACTTTCCCAGAAGTTCCCACTTAGGTCAATTTTGAAACATGGAGCATGGCAAAGCATGGATATTTGCCATACGCAGGTCCTGTAGGTCCTGTATGTAAACTTCTGAATGTAAACTGTCCTAAATTTAAACTTGTGATCAGTATAGGCTACTAGGTAAACCTCCAATAAGTATGCATATATTCGTCTGGACATTAAATTGCGTTGAAGCTAGGCAATAGGCATAGTGCTGTGAATCGTGATGTTTTGTCCACACAAATGTGTAGTCCGAGAATCTTGTTTAAGGTCACACAGATATTGTTTGCCTGGAAATATTTAATGTATTTAAAGAAAGATATTCCAAAGAAAAATGCATATTTAATTTAAAGCCCAAGCTGTGTCTAAAAGTAATAAGCATGCTTGAAAGTTGAAGCATGGAGACTTGCAGTAGGCAGAGATTTGAAACTGGCATATAAGTGGCAAACACAGATTCAGTTTGGTTATGTATGTCATGGTTGATTAGGTTAGGTTCGGTTATATTTGTTTTCATAGGTATATATTTGTTTTCCAGCTATTAGTTGTTTTTAAAGCTGACGACTTAATGGGCTATTGCAAGTTTACATTCCAAATCACGCGATAATCATCACGGACGTGCAACCACGAAGGGCCCGAGTGGCTCACTGTTGCACTAACATTTTTGTCTTGGTTTTTACCAAATAATACCTAGAATCAGGGGCCCAGCCAAGGGGGGATCCTAGGGATCCTAGGATCCCCCCTATGCCCTCAAAGGGCTCTTTTGGGCCCCCGGAGGGGGGCCTAAAAGGAGGTGCCTCGGTGCTGAAAGAGCCTCCTGGTAGGCATCCGAACTAACGCGGTTACCTAGGTCCGTTTGATAAACATTAAAGTACTCTGAACAATGTCAAACTCGGGGATTTATACCCCTCCTGCCCAAACAGGAGGGATCCGGGCCCAAGTAGGAGGTCCGGGACCAGGAAAGAGGGTTTCGGGCCCACGCAGGTCCGGGTCCACGCAGGAGGGGTTCGGGTCCACGCAGGAGGGGTTCAGGCCCACGCAGGTCCGGAACCACGCAGGAGGGTTTCGGCCCACGCAGGAGGCCCGGGCAGGTCCGGCTTCACGCAAGAGGGGTCCGGCCCACGCAGGTTCGGGCCCACGCAGGTCCAGGCCCAGACAGGAGGATCCGGGCCCAAGTAGGAGGCCCGGGCAAGAGGGTTTCGGGCCCACGCAGAGAGTATGGGCCCACGCAGGAGGTCCAGGCCCACGCAGAAGGTCCAGGCCCGCGCAGGAGGTCCAGGCCCACGCAGGAGGTCCAGGCCCACGCAGGAGGTCCAGGCCCACGCAGGAGGTCCAGGCCCACGCAGGAGGGTCCAGGCCCAAGTAGGAGGCCCGGGCTGACGCAGGTCCGGGCCCACGCAAGAGAGTTTCGGGACCACGCAGGAGGGGTCCGGCCCACGCAGGTCCGAGCCCACGCAAGATTGTGTCGGGCCCACGCAGGTACCATCCCATGCAAGAGGGTTTCGGGCTCACACAGGAGGGGTCCGGGCCCAAGTAGGTGGTCCGGGCCCACGCAAGAGGGGTTCGGGCCCACGCAGAAAGAGTCTGGGCCCACTCAGGAGGTTCAGGCCCACGCAGGTCGGGGCCCACACAGGAGGGGTCTGGGCCCACGCAGGAGGCCAGGGCCCAAGCAGGAGGTCCAGGCCCACGTAAGTTCGAGCCACGCAGGAGGGGTCCGGGCGCACACAGCTCCGGCCCACGGGATGAGTACAATTTGTATTCCGAGAATGTTCTGTTGATGAGTACAATTTGCAATGAGAAATGAATGTAAACCGCGAAATATTTTTTTAAAAAATATTTCCTTTGAAGAGATTCGAACTCCGCATCAAGCAACGTCACCCAGATAAAAAGTTCGATACACTACCGACTGCGCTATTTGGCTCGGGGCGCCTCCGCGCAGAGAAACGGGATGTGATCCGAGCCGCGGATGCGGCCGGTGTTTCGTGCAATGTAATTTTCACCCTGTACGCCGTAGGAATCAGGCGTTAAATCAAGATTACGAAGTGTTCTAGTTCCAAATATGCGCTAGTATTTGTAGGTATATACCGTGAATACGCTGCGCGATTTGTTGCGTCAGATTCGTCGTTTCAAAGAGTCGGTGCTGCTAAAACATTTGATTCACGGCAGTCTCCCACGGAACTTTCATCCCGGAAATGAGGGTAACTTTGAGGGGCTATTGCTAGTCTTCTGTGCAACAGATCATGTAATGATTATACCAGATGACGTAGCTTGAACTCCCTCGTCATCCATACAAATATTACAGTCTATCTTTCACAAACAAACAAAATATTCGGCGTCCATGTTGTAGCCTGGACACCATTCAAATGATGAATTTTTCGGGAATTTCCAAAGGAGATATTCGGGTATGTTATACCATATAATAAATTACTTTGACCACTTATTAGTAAATATTAACGATCACTTTTCAGAAAACATGCTGTTTTCAGGTAAATATGCCTCAGCCATCCCGAGGAGAGGCATTTATTTCTTACCTGTATTAGAGACATATTTCATAGTCAGACACCTTGCGGAAAACAACCCCCATTTAATCAATATAAGACTCATAAAGGGAAAATAATCATGCAATGCCTGGTGGATGAATCAGGCTATCCGATCCTGCATTCAGAATCTGCCATTTAACTTTCGTTAATCCGTGAGAAATCCCCGCGTTTACCTGGAAATTTCATCATTAGCCTAGTCAACTTCATCCCAATTTCATCCCAATTCATCCTGAATTTCATCCTGTATCTGGGCTCTTGTCTTCGCCTGATATGTGTGTAAATGTGTAGACATAATACAATTCTGAACTAAATTTTTAGGAGAGAAAAATATATATACAATGTTAAGCAATAATTAGCGATAATTCCTTTCTTTTCTGAGTAATGTTTTATGATATCCCTGATAAGGCCAGATGAGGCAAAGAAGCTGTTCATGTGACGTTCCTTGCGCTAAGAAAATTGTTGCCCAGGCTCACAGCGTGTTTGTGTAACAGGTTGGGCACGTCTTCATTCCTCTTTCTTAGATATTTACATTACTGTACCTTAGTCTTGTGTTGAAAATATGCAAGCCATAAAAGTAAATTCCTTATTCTTGTATACTAGTATACTCGTATTGCAGAATAGTGGTGAGAATTTCAATTGATCAATATTTATTCACTTCACCGATATTTTTATTGCTTGCGGAATATAACACAAATACGCTTAGATTTTTGACTATAGTTGAAAGTCATTTCATACAGTCAAGGATGAAAAAATGGTCCCAAGGATTAAAAATCAGACCTTTTCATTACCTGTGATTTTCCGGGTAATATTCCCAAAAATGTCACACTGCACCACCCAGACCATAACAACCTGCCGCTCTCAGAACCGAGACAGTTATGTCACGGTGGCAGCCACTGCGCGTCGCGGCACACCACCCAGACCATAACAACCTGCCGCTCCCAGAACCGAGACAGTTATGTCACGGTGGCAGCCACTGCGCGTCGCGGCACACCACCCAGACCATAACAACCTGCCGCTCCCAGAACCGAGACAGTTATGTCACGGTGGCAGCCACTGCGCGTCGCGGCACACCACCCAGACCATAACAACCTGCCGCTCCCAGAACCGAGACAGTTATGTCACGGTGGCAGCCACTGCGCGGCGCGGCACACCACCCCAGTGTTAAATTTTTATTTTACGGTTAACTGTGCTGATGAAAAGATGTATGGTTTTCAGCAGTCAATGATGAAAAAATATGCTGACCTCTGAACACAATGATGATTTATGAGGCAGTTGAACCTAAATACGAACCTGAGTGTTGCGACCTAAAAAATTGTAAAGCTTATTATATAGCTCAAAATTTTACTGCAGCTATGCAGGACGATTTTCCTTAACTGACGTCTGACACCTACAATGGAGCCAGTATTCATGGCACCTTAAAAGTTTCAAACTTTCCCAGAAGTTCCCACTTAGGTCAATTTTGAAACATGGAGCATGGCAAAGCATGGATATTTGCCATACGCAGGTCCTGTAGGTCCTGTATGTAAACTTCTGAATGTAAACTGTCCTAAATTTAAACTTGTGATCAGTATAGGCTACTAGGTAAACCTCCAATAAGTATGCATATATTCGTCTGGACATTAAATTGCGTTGAAGCTAGGCAATAGGCATAGTGCTGTGAATCGTGATGTTTTGTCCACATAAATGTGTAGTCCGAGAATCTTGTTTAAGGTCACACAGATATTGTTTGTCTGGAAATATTTAATGTATTTAAAGAAAGATATTCCAAAGAAAAATGCATATTTAATTTAAAGCCCAAGCTGTGTCTAAAAGTAATAAGCATGCTTGAAAGTTGAAGCATGGAGACTTGCAGTAGGCAGAGATTTGAAACTGGCATATAAGTGGCAAACACAGATTCAGTTTGGTTATGTATGTCATGGTTGATTAGGTTAGGTTCGGTTATATTTGTTTTCATAGGTATATATTTGTTTTCCAGCTATTAGTTGTTTTTAAAGCTGACGACTTAATGGGCTATTGCAAGTTTACATTCCAAATCACGCGATAATCATCACGGACGTGCAACCACGAAGGGCCCGAGTGGCTCACTGTTGCACTAACATTTTTGTCTTGGTTTTTACCAAATAATACCTAGAATCAGGGGCCCAGCCAAGGGGGGATCCTAGGGATCCTAGGATCCCCCTATGCCCTCAAAGGGCTCTTTTGGGCCCCCGGAGGGGGCCTAAAAGGAGGTGCCTCGGTGCTGAAAGAGCCTTCTGGTAGGCATCCGAACTAACGCGGTTACCTAGGTCCGTTTGATAAACATTAAAGTACTCTGAACAATGTCAAACTCGGGGATTTATACCCCTCCTGCCCAAACAGGAGGGATCCGGGCCCAAGTAGGAGGTCCGGGACCACGAAAGAGGGTTTCGGGCCCACGCAGGTCCGGGTCCACGCAGGAGGGGTTCGGGTCCACGCAGGAGGGGTTCGGGTCCACGCAGGAGGGGTTCGGGCACACGCAGGTCCGGAACCACGCAGGAGGGTTTCGGCCCACGCAGGAGGCCCGGGCAGGTCCGGCTTCACGCAAGAGGGGTCCGGCCCACGCAGGTTCGGGCCCACGCAGGTCCAGGCCCAGACAGGAGGATCCGGGCCCAAGTAGGAGGCCCGGGCAATAGGGTTTCGGGCCCACGCAGAGAGTATGGGCCCACGCAGGAGGTCCAGGCCCACGCAGGAGGTCCAGGCCCACGCAGGAGGTCCAGGCCCGCGCAGGAGGTCCAGGCCCACGCAGGCGGTCCAGGCCCACGCAGGAGGTCCAGGCCCACGCAGGAGGTCCAGGCCCACGCAGGAGGGTCCAGGCCCAAGTAGGAGGCCCGGGCTGACGCAGGTCCGGGCCCACGCAAGAGAGTTTCGGGACCACGCAGGAGGGGTCCGGGCCCAGGCAAGTCCGGTTTCACGCAGGAGGAGTCCGGCCCACGCAGGTCCGAGCCCACGCAAGATTGTGTCGGGCCCACGCAGGTACCATCCCATGCAAGAGGGTTTCGGGCCCACACAGGAGGGGTCCGGGCCCAAGTAGGTGGTCCGGGCCCACGCAAGAGGGGTTCGGGCCCACGCAGAAAGAGTCTGGGCCCACTCAGGAGGTTCAGGCCCACGCAGGTCGGGGCCCACACAGGAGGGGTCTGGGCCCACGCAGGAGGCCAGGGCCCAAGCAGGAGGTCCAGGCCCACGTAAGTTCGAGCCACGCAGGAGGGGTCCGGGCGCACACAGCTCCGGCCCACGGGATGAGTACAATTTGTATTCCGAGAATGTTCTGTTGATGAGTACAATTTGCAATGAGAAATGAATGTAAACCGCGAAATTTTTTTAAAAAAATATTTCCTTTGAAGAGATTCGAACTCCGCATCAAGCAACGTCACCCAGATAAAAAGTTCGATACACTACCGACTGCGCTATTTGGCTCGGGGCGCCTCCGCGCAGAGAAACGGGATGTGATCCGAGCCGCGGATGCGGCCGGTGTTTTGTGCAATGTAATTTTCACCCTGTACGCCGTAGGAATCAGGCGTTAAATCAAGATTACGAAGTGTTCTAGTTCCAAATATGCGCTAGTATTTGTAGGTATATACCGTGAATACGCTGCGCGATTTGTTGCGTCAGATTCGTCGTTTCAAAGAGTCGGTGCTGCTAAACCATTTGATTCACGGCAGTCTCCCACGGAACTTTCATCCCGGAAATGAGGGTAACTTTGAGGGGCTATTGCTAGTCTTCTGTGCAACAGATCATGCAATGATTATACCAGATGACGTAGCTTGAACTCCCTCGTCATCCATACAAATATTACAGTCTATCTTTCACAAACAAACAAAATATTCGGCGTCCATGTTGTAGCCTGGACACCATTCAAATGATGAATTTTTCGGGAATTTCCAAAGGAGATATTCGGGTATGTTATACCATATAATAAATTACTTTGACCACTTATTAGTAAATATTAACGATCACTTTTCAGAAAACATGCTGTTTTCCGGTAAATATGCCTCAGCCATCCCGAGGAGAGGCATTTATTTCTTACCTGTATTAGAGACATATTTCATAGTCAGACACCTTGCGGAAAACAACCCCCATTTAATAAATATAAGACTCATAAAGGGAAAATAATCATGCAATGCCTGGTGGATGAATCAGGCTATCCGATCCTGCATTCAGAATCTGCCATTTAACTTTCGTTAATCCGTGAGAAATCCCCGCGTTTACCTGGAAATTTCATCATTAGCCTGGTCAACTTCATCCCAATTTCATCCCAATTCATCCTGAATTTCATCCTGTATCTGGGCTCTTGTCTTCGCCTGATATGTGTGTAAATGTGTAGACATAATACAATTCTGAACTAAATTTTTAGGAGAGAAAAATATATATACAATGTTAAGCAATAATTAGCGATAATTCCTTTCTTTTCTGAGTAATGTTTTATGATATCCCTGATAAGGCCAGATGAGGCAAAGAAGCTGTTCATGTGACGTTCCTTGCGCTAAGAAAATTGTTGCCCAGGCTCACAGCGTGTTTGTGTAACAGGTTGGGCACGTCTTCATTCCTCTTTCTTAGATATTTACATTACTGTACCTTAGTCTTGTGTTGAAAATATGCAAGCCATAAAAGTAAATTCCTTATTCTTGTATACTAGTATACTCGTATTGCAGAATAGTGGTGAGAATTTCAATTGATCAATATTTATTCACTTCACCGATATTTTTATTGCTTGCGGAATATAACACAAATACGCTTAGATTTTTGACTATAGTTGAAAGTCATTTCATACAGTCTAGGATGAAAAATGGTCCCAAGGATTAAAAATCAGACCTTTTCATTACCTGTGATTTTCCAGGTAATATTCCCAAAAATGTCACACTGCACCACCCAGACCATAACAACCTGCCGCTCTCAGAACCGAGACAGTTATGTCACGGTGGCAGCCACTGCGCGTCGCGGCACACCACCCAGACCATAACAACCTGCCGCTCCCAGAACCGAGACAGTTATGTCACGGTGGCAGCCACTGCGCGTCGCGGCACACCACCCAGACCATAACAACCTGCCGCTCCCAGAACCGAGACAGTTATGTCACGGTGGCAGCCACTGCGCGTCGCGGCACACCACCCAGACCATAACAACCTGCCGCTCTCAGAACCGAGACAGTTATGCCACGGTGGCAGCCACTGCGCGTCGCGGCACACCACCCAGACCATAACAACCTGCCGCTCTCAGAACCGAGACAGTTATGTCACGGTGGCAGCCACTGCGCGTCGCGGCACACCACCCAGACCATAACAACCTGCCGCTCTCAGAACCATCCCCGGTCCGGCGGAAATGATAAATCAACGGAAACTCATCTCACTCTTATAATACCTCTGGAACCCACGGTATGTAAAAAACCAAACAGGAAGTTCCCAATCAGCAAAAGTTATCAGACCTGCGCTCCCCGGGAGCTTTCGACACTGATAAGATGATGCGTTCTGTAAGCTGTTTTCCAGGCCATAAATTCCAAACTTTTTAGTAGACGTTTAGGAAGTTGTCCGTGATTTGTTCTGCTCACGTGTCTGCTGAGTCACATTGGGACCGCACATCGCCGCCAGGCGAGCGCTGATCTCATCATGCACAGCTCTCTGCCGCGCCGGTCAGCAGGTGACTCCCGGTCGGCTACCCGCCGCCCCGTGGTGGCAGGTAACTCTGCCGGCGCGGCTCTAACCACCAGCCGCAGTCTGCCGGTGTGTGTAGCCACCATCCGCGGCCTGTGCTGGTCCCAGGTGCCGCCGCTGTCCCGCCCCACCCCGTAATGTCGTCGTCCCGTCCGCCACCACCCTCCCCTCAACACTCCCTGCCGCTGATAACCCACACTCGGGCCGGAGCTCCGCCGCCGCTGTTGCGCTCCGTTCTTGACAGGGCCCCATCTCGGAACTGGGGGCACTCCAGCGGCGAGGCGTGCGTTTTTTCCGGCCGGACGAGAGCTGGTTTTCAGAAGTGTTTACAGCTGTTCCTGAGATCTAACCAGGCACTGACGGCGTCAGGACTGGGAAGACCACTCGGTCTGTGCCCCTGTGTAGCGTGGACGGCAGGGAGTCTCAGTGTCATAGTGTGCATCGTAGTGGTGCAAAACAGTGTTCTCAGGGAAAATTGTGTCCCTAACAATGAAATTCCCCGGAAAGAGAGTGCAAAACAAATGCGATGTATGTCGTGTAATTTCGCGCACACCTGATATCGGCAGTTCGGCAGCGTTTAATGTGCTAGTCTACCCGTACCTATCTACCAGGTGCGGACAGTGTAACAAATTCAGGTGCGGAAAGTGTAACAAATTTGGTCAGTGTAACTGTTATACCCAGTTTAACGAGACAAACGAACAAGAAATACAAACAAAATGCTACCCGAAAGATCACCCGCAAAAAAAAACTTCTTAAACATCACTGGAGGCACAAACCGGGCTACAACTGGTGGAATAACCTGTCGACCACTGAACTTGGGAAGTAGCGTGCTGCTGCTGGTACGTATGTCAGGCAGTACTGTTCTGCCTCAGTAGTCAGTACTAGTGGTGCCAGTTTCAGAAAATATTTGTCCAATGTCTGACCGATATTCAAGACCATGATCAGCTGTCCGTCCGAAACTGTCCGAAAATCATTGTTTGTCCGAAATTTGTCTGAAAGCAGAAAAAGTGTTTGATATGGAAATGAATTATCTGTGGCACACTTTCTTTTTTAATAAAAATAAGAGATTTTCGCGACAAGCCATCATTGGGCATTGGATGCCCGAAAATGTCCAAAGAAATATGCTTATGTCCGTCCGAAAACAGAATCGGTCTTCGGACAAATTCGGAATTCCGAAAATGATTGTACCGATTGGCACCACTAGTCAGTACGATATGCAATGTCGGCTGGCAAAGCAGCATATTCGAGCGAGTCTGCTCTGGCAGAGACAGCACACGAGATGGATTTTTGTTCGTCACAGCCTATTCCGCAGAATTAGTCTGTTTTTTGTTCGTCACGGCAGTTCCGACAGACCGAGCATTGTTTTCGCTCCTCCTGGCGATGCCGGAATACAAAGTATCAGAACTCCGACAGGAAATGGTGTCGCTCCAGCGTCGACACAAAACCGGACCCGCGTAAAACTGAGACTGGTAGAGCAGGATTCTGCATAAGCATGCCTCCGCCCACTTTGTTAATGTTCCAGTTTCCTCACATTTAAACGAATCGGGCGTGTGAAACGAGCGCTGATTGGAAGCTTGCCCCAGCGAACAATGACACTGATTTACCAGGCAACTGAGACCCAGGGCTTTACCAGTGCGGTACAGGAAATAAGCTCGATCATGGCAATCAAATCGTGGAACATACGATCCACCCATACAGAGGTGTTGGGACCAAGACCACTTAACAGACCGCCCCCATGACACGGGTACCGGTGCCAGACCGTGCATGACCGTCCATCTCGTCCACTCCCCCACAGTGAACTGACCTGTCATCTGGCCAGCAGAGGCAGCCCCGTTACACGCACCACGAGGTCGGTGTCGCCGCCCCGTGTGACATGTCCATCCCACCCTGACCTGACCCCGTTACCTGCAGCACGAGGTACTTGTGGCCGGTGTCGCCGCCGATCTTGAAGCCGACGTCGTCCGGCAGCTTGGTGGCCGGAGCGTTCTTGGCCCAGGCGTACATCACCTGACTGTTCTGACACACCCCATGGTGGCCACACTCCCTGCAGGACAGAGGGCAAGCCGGGTCAGCGGCGCAGCGGCAGGGCAGGCGTACATCACCTGACTGTTCTGACACACCCCATGGTGGCCACACTCCCTGCAGGACAGAGGGCAAGCCGGGTCAGCGGCGCAGCGGCAGGGCAGGCGTACATCACCTGACTGTTCTGACACACCCCATGGTGGCCACACTCCCTGCAGGACAGAGGGCAAGCCGGGTCAGCGGCGCAGCGGCAGGGCAGGCGTACATCACCTGACTGTTCTGACACACCCCATGGTGGCCACACTCCCTGCAGGACAGAGGGCAAGCCGGGTCAGCGGCGCAGCGGCGCAGCGGCAGGGCAGGGGTCGGGGCAGGGCAGGGCAGGGTGCAGGACAGGGCAGGGTGCAGGGTGCAGGACAGGGTGCAGGACAGGGTGCAGGACAGGGTGCAGGACAGGGTGCAGGGCAGGACAAGGTGCAGTGCAGGGCAGGCCAAGGTGCAGTACAGTCAGATATTCGAAACGAAAAGCAAAAAGTTTAAAGAAAAAAGAAAAAGAACTCATTACACAAATAGCTCATGCTCACTCACAATTCTCGAAGGATAGATCAGAATTAAATGCATCTCGCTTGCAAGAGTACAAAGAAAAGCTTGAAAACATCAGAAAACATCACATCAATGGTCTCATCGTACGGTCTAGAACCAGATGGCATGAAGATGGAGAAAAATCATCTAAATATTTCCTTGGTTTAGAGAAAAGAAATGCAATGAGAAAGACAGTAACAGTACTTAGAGTTGGCGAACAGCACCTAACACGAACCTCCTCAATACTTCAGACATTTACAGACGACCAATCGAGAAAATATAACAGGGAACATATTATGCCACAAACAGCTCGTCACTTCATCAGTGAAAATATTATAACATCACTAAACATCAATGAACGTATACGCCTTGATCAGCCATTATCATTCCAAGAAATAACGGAAGCAATGCAAGGAATGAAGAAGGGTAAATCACCTGGTTCAAATGGTTATACGGCATGTTTTTTCAAGTATTTCTGGAACAAGTTAGGACCTTTTCTGTATAGAGCCTTTGTTTTGTGTTCTCATCTAGACAAAACGTTGCTATCACATAGAGAAGGTGTTATAACAATGATACCAAAGGCCGGGAAATCTCCAGATAATATAAAAGCATGGCGCCCAATTACATTATTAAATATTGATTTTAAAATAATATCAGCCGCTATTTCAGCCAGACTACAGAGTGTCATAGGGAAGCTCATACATCCATGTCAAACAGCGTATATCAAGGGACGATATATTGGTGAAAACATGCGCTTGGTGTATGACGTAATAAATAGTTTATTCGCGAAAAAAGGGTCTGGTTTGATCATGACTGCTGATTTTGAGGCGGTTTTCGACTCAATATCATGGGAATTCGTAACTCGAGTGTTAGAACAATATAACTTTGGACCACATTTCAGAAACACGATAAACACGTTATATTTAAATACCGAAAACTTCTCGCGGATAATGTTGAATGGTCACTTGGGTGCCAAAATTTACCTTAAATGTGGGATACGACAGGGAGACCCAGCCTCAGGCTATCTGTTCAATTTTGCAGTTAATGTTCTTGCCAACCAGATACAGCGATCACAATTACTTACTGGCATTCAGTTGTCAGAAAATCATGAAGTCAGACTATCACAATATGCCGATGATACAGTGTTATTTCTCAAAAACTCGTCCACATGCTTGCAAGGGGCATTGCATGAACTAAAAACATTTTCGGAATTTTCTGGGCTTAACCTGAACATTGAAAAAACATCATGTATCCAAATCGGTCTTCCAGAACAACATCAGAGAGAAAACAATTTGGGGATAAAGTGGGTTAGCCAAATTAAGATATTGGGTATTACATTCACAAATAATAATGATAACATAACACAAAACAACTTTGAGCCAAAGCTACTACAAATAGAAAAAGAAATCACACAGTGGCGCAGGAGAAATCTCACTCCCATAGGAAAAATTACTGTGGTGAAGTCGCTGCTCATTTCTAAATTGGTTCATTTGTTTACGGCTCTGCCGAACCCATCTCAAACAGAATTAAAACAATTAGAGCGTTTGTTCTTTTCTTTCTTGTGGGGAGGCAAGCGAGACCCTATAAAACGTGCCAAAATTATTCAGAGTTATGAACTTGGCGGATTACATATGGTTGATATTCAGGGATTCGTAAAGAGTATGAAACTGACATGGCTCAAGAGATTGATGACATCGAACGCTGTATGGGCACAACTAGCCGCAAAGGAATTGCCAGATATCCAGGATATACTTTGCTATGGAACTAAGAAATTGCAGAAAAGTAACAGAAAAACACAGAATCCCTTCTGGAAAGATGTCCTTGAAGCCTTCACCGGTTTCAGCCGTATGTACAACCCAGGTATGCCACAAATATTAGCTGAAAGTGTCTGGTTCTCTGACTACACAAAATTCAAATGTTCTATCATACACAATTGGAATAGGAAAGGTATTAGATTTCTAGCAGATTTAGTTAATGAAAACACAGGACGGCTGCATACTAAAGAAACCTTGGAAAACAAATATGAAATAAGAATGACATTTCTATGTTACGAAAGTTTAGTTAGAAGCTTACCTGATTGTGTGAAACAAGTAGCATCGACAAAAGCTTTGGGTCCCATAATACCATTAAGAATTAATCTAGTAATGAACCACCCCAATTTTCCACGCTTGGCCTATCATACATATTTAGAATCCAGACGAAGTGAAATCACTGAAGCAAACGCACGACAAAAAGAAAAATGGATAAGGGATATAGGATGCTTTGAAGACAACAGCTTCTTGGAAGTAATAGGTGTCACACGTTCAACGCGCATCAGAATGTTTCATTATAAACTCATTAATAGAATCATCACAACTAACAGATACTTAAAAATAATCAAAGTCAAAGATAGTGACAATTGCACATTTTGTAAACATGAACCTGAAACAATAGCTCATATGTACTGGCATTGCCCCAGAGTTCAATCTTTCATCAATTCTATTAAAACGTATCTAGCGAGAGAATACAAAATAAACTTGAATGTAGATACCAAAACGTGGTTCTTTCCAACAAAGTTAAGTGCAGTTGAGACCTGTATAATCACATTAGCAAAAATGGTCATTTACGAGGCACGCTATAAAGAAACACAGCCAAACGTTACACACTTAAAGAATAAGTTAAAATGGGAAGCCGAAATAGAATATAACGCAGCTAGAGTAGCCAACAAATTGGATAAATTTGAAGAGAAGTGGGGGCCAATGAAACGTATTCACATACAGGTGAACTGAAAAAAAACATACAATATAGTATAACAATATATACTACATAATAAATATGATTGATATTGCAACAACAAAACGAAATATTAGTACAAGAATATATAATTACAATACAATACTACATGGTAATAAATATAGTATTGTACAATATAGTATAGTAACATATATAAATACCATACAACAAAGTATAATAACATAACAATAACATACAACGAAGTATAGTAGCATAACAATACCATACAAATCACATTATACAATATAGTATAACAACACATAATACAATATAAGATTAAAACATCAAAATACAGCATACACGCCTCCGCCTTCCGGCTTTCTGCCTCTGGCCCGTCCTTCCCTGCCTTTGCTGCTGCTGCTGCTGCTGCTACTGCTGCCGCCGCCGCCGCCGCCGCCGCCGCCGCCGCCGCCGCCGCCGCCGCCGCGGCTGCTGTCGTTGCTGCCGCCCCTGACCGTTGCGCTGGCCCAGTGTGCCGGTGCGGCAGTTTATACTTAGTGATATGACCGATCATTATCACCGTATCACCGTTTTTTTTTCGGAGGATGTTTTGCGATCTGATGGGAGTTTTCGGAGGCTCTTGATGTGGCAGAGTCGAGCGAGTGTTGTGATTGTGTGCTTTGTTTTTGTTTTCGTTTTGCTCGTTTGTATGTGTGTTTGAACCTCGGCGGTCTCGTATATGTGTTGTGTTTTGGATGTCGTTGTGCTGAAGGTTTGGTTGTATGTAAATACACCACCGGCGGGAGCCGGATAAAGTGAGAAAAAAAAATGCAGTACAGGCCAGGGTGCAGGGCAGGGCAGGACAGGGCAGGGCAGGGCAGGGCAGGGCAGGACAGGGCAGGGCAGGGCAGGGCAGGGCAGGGCAGGGCAGGGCAGGGCAGGACAGGACAGGACAGGGCAGGGCAGGGCAGGGCAGGGCAGGGCAGGGCAGGGCAGGGCAGGGCAGGGCAGGGCAGGGCAGGGCAGGGCAGGGCAGGGCAGGGCAGGGCAGGGCAGGGCAGGGCAGGGCAGGGCAGGGCAGGGCAGGGCAGGGCAGGGCAGGGCAGGGCAGGGCAGGGCAGGGCAGGGCAGGGCAGGGCAGGGCAGGGCAGGGCAGGGCAGGGCAGGGCAGGGCAGTATGCAGGACAGGACAGTATGCAGGACAGAGTGCAGGACAGGACAGGACAAGTGGGAGAGGGAACAGAAGAGAACAGCACATGAAAGGACAAAGAAGAACAGGGTATGACACATCGTGTGTCATGAATAACCTATTGCGAACGATTCACAGCTGACCACAATGACTAGTGCAGCACTAAGACTACCACTAACACTAGAAACACCAAACTAACACTAACATAAACACTAGACTAGTGACTAGTGTAGTCTGTGCAGCTGTGACTAGTGACTAGTGTAGTCTATGCAGCTGTGACTAGTGACTAGTGTAGTCTATGCAGCTGTGACTAGTGACTATTGTAGTCTATGCAGCTGTGACTAGTGACTAGTGTAGTCTATGCAGCTGTGACTAGTGACTAGTGTAGTCTATGCAGCTGTGACTAGTGACTAGTGTAGTCTGTGCAGCTGTGACTAGTGACTAGTGTAGTCTATGCAGCTGTGACTAGTGACTAGTGTAGTCTATGCAGCTGTTACTAGTGACTAGTGTAGTCTATGCAGCTGTGACTAGTGACTAGTGTAGTCTATGCAGCTGTGACTAGTGACTAGTGTAGTATATGCAGCTGTGACTAGTGACTAGTGTAGTCTATGCAGCTGTGACTAGTGTAGTCTATGCAGCTGTGACTAGTGACTAGTGTAGTCTATGCAGCTGTGACTAGTGACTAGTGTAGTCTATGCAGCTGTGACTAGTGACTAGTGTAGTCTATGCAGCTGTGACTAGTGACTAGTGTAGTCTATGCAGCTGTGACTAGTGACTAGTGTAGTCTATGCAGCTGTGACTAGTGACTAGTGTAGTCTGTGCAGCTGTGACTAGTGACTAGTGTAGTCTATGCAGCTGTGACTAGTGACTAGTGTAGTCTATGCAGCTGTGACTAGTGACTAGTGTAGTCTATGCAGCTGTGACTAGTGACTAGTGTAGTCTATGCAGCTGTGACTAGTGACTAGTGTAGTCTATGCAGCTGTGACTAGTGACTAGTGTAGTCTATGCAGCTGTGACTAGTGACTAGTGTAGTCTATGCAGCTGTGACTAGTGACTAGTGTAGTCTATGCAGCTGTGACTAGTGACTAGTGTAGTCTATGCAGCTGTGACTAGTGACTAGTGTAGTCTATGCAGCTGTGACTAGTGACTAGTGTAGTCTGTGCAGCTGTGACTAGTGACTAGTGTAGTCTATGCAGCTGTGACTAGTGACTAGTGTAGTCTGTGCAGCTGTGACTAGTGACTAGTGTAGTCTATGCAGCTGTGACTAGTGACTAGTGTAGTCTGTGTAGCTGTGACTAGTGACTAGTGTAGTCTATGCAGCTGTGACTAGTGACTAGTGTAGTCTGTGCAGCTGTGACTAGTGACTAGTGTAGTCTGTGCAGCTGTGACTAGTGACTAGTGTAGTCTATGCAGCTGTGACTAGTGACTAGTGTAGTCTATGCAGCTGTGACTAGTGACTAGTGTAGTCTGTGCAGCTGTGACTAGTGACTAGTGTAGTCTATGCAGCTGTGACTAGTGACTAGTGTAGTCTATGCAGCGCGGTATGCCGCCTCGCCTGGGCCCTGGCCGGTGTGAAGGGGGGGGGGGGGGGGGTCACGGATGTAACCAGGGTGCAAATGCATCGCCCGGCAGTACAAACAAATAATGGCAGTGATACATAATGACAGTGAGTGAGTTCCGGCCGGCTGGACGCGGCAGCATCACACCGCGCCGACCGCACCCGTCCGGTCTGACCGCACCCGTCCGGTCTGACCGCACCCGTCCGGTCTGACCGCACCCGTCCGGTCTGACCGCACCCGTCCGGTCTGACCGCGACCGTCCGGTCTGACCGCACCCGTCCGGTCTGACCGCACCCGTCCGGTCTGACCGCACCCGTCCGGTCTGACCGCACCCGTCCGGTCTGACCGCACCCGTCCGGTCTGACCGCACCCGTCCGGTCTGACCGCACCCGTCCGGTCTGACCGCGACCGTCCGGTCTGACCGCGACCGTCCGATCTGACCGCGACCGTCCAGTCTGACCGCGACCGTCCAGTCTGACCGCGACCGTCCGGTCTGACCGCGACCGTCCGGTCTGACCGCACCCGTCCGGTCTGACCGCGAGCGTCCGGTCTGACCGCGACCGTCCGGTCTGACCGCGACCGTCCGGTCTGACCGCACCCGTCCGGTCTGACCGCACCCGTCCGGTCTGACCGCACCCGTCCGGTCTGACCGCGACCGTCCGGTCTGACCGCACCCGTCCGGTCTGACCGCACCCGTCCGGTCTGACCGCGACCGTCCGGTCTGACCGCGACCGTCCGATCTGACCGCGACCGTCCAGTCTGACCGCGACCGTCCAGTCTGACCGCGACCGTCCGGTCTGACCGCGACCGTCCGGTCTGACCGCACCCGTCCGGTCTGACCGCAAGCGTCCGGTCTGACCGCGACCGTCCGGTCTGACCGCGAGCGTCCGGTCTGACCGCGACCGTCCGGTCTGACCGCGAGCGTCCGGTCTGACCGCGAGCGTCCGGTCTGACCGCGACCGTCCGGTCTGACCGCGAGCGTCCGGTCTGACTGCGAGCGTCCGGTCTGACCGCGACCGTCCGGTCTGACCGCGACCGTCCGGTCTGACCGCGACCGTCCGGTCTGACCGGGCGGGCGGTGGCTGCGGCAGCAGGGCGACTCTATATAGGGTCTTGAGGGTGACAGGGCAAGGCCAGCCGGCTGACGGCTGATCGCTGACGGGGACAGGTCAGCCGTCACGTCGGACGCCAGCCGTGTCACACATGACAAGCGGCAGCACCGGGCCGGCCGGGATCGCCCCGCCGGACCAGAGTCGATCGTCGCCAGCCTACCACCAGATACACCGCTGGTCTGAGCTCGATCAAACAGGGGGCCGGTATCCGCAGCTGTTTTGATGACGGGTTAGATGAAATCAGGATGGCTGAACTCGGGGAATATATATTTGGCTATTTGTTTATTTATTTACAAACATTAGAACATGAATACGTTGGGAATGGCCGAGGTGGACGGTGCCTCTCGCTATGTGCATAGATCTTCACGACATGCATCGTGCGGGACTCTTATGGGAAAACAATGAGGGAAAAACTATTCCCTCTCGAACAATCATCACACACCATATGTTTGAGACGAAGCTGACTGATTTACCACTCAAAACCCAGGACTCACTCAGAACTAAATTAATTGGCCGAAATCGCGAAGAATAATTACATAAATGGAAATCATTCGGTGATCGTGAAAACCAGTCAGCGTTTGGTCTCACTCCCTGAATAATTGATGCCTGTCCAACTTCACAGCGACACCGAGACATGAAAGGGCCACAACTACGAACGGGAAGTTCACGCTCACGCTCACGCTTTGTCCGTGGGCCGCTCCACAGATGCGCTCATTGGGTACGTGACATAACACCGCACACACACGTGACATAACACCACACACACACGTGACATAACACCACACACACACGTGACATAACACCACACACACACGTGACATAACACCACACACACGTGACATAACACCACACACACACACGTGACATAACACCGCACATACACGTGACATAACACCACACACACACGTGACATAACACCACACACACACGTGACATAACACCAGACACATACGTGACATAACACCGCACATACACGTGACATAACACCGCACACACACGTGACATAACACCGCACACACACGTGACATAACACCGCACACACACGTGACATAACACCGCACACATACGTGACATAACACCGCACACACACGTGACATAACACCGCACACACACGTGACATAACACCGCACACACACGTGACATAACACCGCACATACACGTGACATAACACCGCACATACACGTGACATAACACCGCACACACACACGTGACATAACACCGCACATACACGTGACATAACACCGCACATACACGTGACATAACACCGCACATACACGTGACATAACACCGCACATACACGTGACATAACACCGCACACACACGTGACATAACACCGCACACACACGTGACATAACACCGCACACACACGTGACATAACACCGCACACACACGTGACATAACACCGCACACACACGTGACATAACACCGCACATACACGTGACATAACACCGCACATACACGTGACATAACACCGCACACACACGTGACATAACACCACACACACACACGTGACATAACACCACATACACACGTGACATAACACCGCACACACACGTGACATAACACCGGACATACACGTGACATAACACCGCACACACACGTGACATAACACCGCACACATACGTGACATAACACCGCACACATACGTGACATAACACCGCACACATACGTGACATAACACCGCACACATACGTGACATAACACCGCACACACGTGACATAACACCGCACACACACGTGACATAACACCGCACACATACGTGACATAACACCGCACACATACGTGACATAACACCGCACACACGTGACATAACACCGCACACATACACACGTGACATAACACCGCACACACGTGACATAACACCGCACACACACACACGTGACATAACACCGCACACATACGTGACATAACACCGCACACATACGTGACATAACACCGGACACACACGTGACATAACACCGCACACATACACACGTGACATAACACCGCACACACGTGACATAACACCGCACACATACGTGACATAACACCGCACACACGTGACATAACACCGGACATACACGTGACATAACACCGCACACACACGTGACATAACACCGCACATACACACGTGACATAACACCGCACACACACGTGACATAACACCGCACACACACGTGACATAACACCGCACATACACACGTGACATAACACCGCACACACACGTGACATAACACCGCACATACACGTGACATAACACCGCACACACACACGTGACATAACACCGCACATACACACGTGACATAACACCGCACACACACGTGACATAACACCGCACACACACACGTGACATAACACCGCACACACACGTGACATAACACCGGACACATACGTGACATAACACCGCACACACACGTGACATAACACCGCACACACACGTGACATAACACCGCACACATACGTGACATAACACCGCACACAAGTCGACAGCACCCGCCATCCTGTCGTTTGACATGACATGCGCGGTGGCCTGTCAGATTACACCTGCAGTGGCCACTTGGCGGCTGTGGCGCAGGTGGTTCTACCATGAGCTGCTGTTCAGACCTTCTTATGTAGCCGAGCCCTCACACTTCAGTCAATGAGGTTACATTGGCGCATGGTTAAATTGCGACACATTATCTGATATAACATGTCCACCATAATGCTGTAATGGTGTTTCACCGGTTGGCTTGGCTGCTGTTCAAACCTCACTGCGCCGCAGGAATGTACAATTGTCCTGAACGCTTAGTGAACAGCCAGCACGGCCCAGCCGGACGCCGGCAATGCAGCGAGTTAGGAAACACCGGCATTAGTTACAGCAGCCATGTGAGTGACTAGTGGCCATATGTCCTGTGACTGATGACGTAAACGTGACGTGACGTGACCGTGAATGACTCCGCGGCGCGGCAGTCAGGCTACGCTCCAACAGTGAAAACGGGGAAAAATACTACGCAATATAAACAGTCATCGTCAACGGAAAAACATCCAACTGGAAACCAGTAATATGGTGGTATATGTTCCAGAAGGATCGCTTTTGGCTCCGCTTCTGTTCTCACCTTTAATCAACAACTTGCTTCACGAAATTGATTCCGACTGCCTTCTGTAGGCCGACGTTAACAAAATAGCAAAATTATCTCCCCATCTGACGGCCTGCTGCTGCAGCAGGATCTAGGTCGTCCGACAGCCTGGTCCGTCAGATGGGGACTTACTCTAAATCCAAGTTAATGCAAGTCGTTCACGATCATCCTCAGGCGCGCGCCCGTCCGGACAGAGTATTTTATCAATGCCACGAACCTCGAGCACGTTGGAGAGATTCGCGACCTGGGTATCACTCTAGTACCAAGCTCACTTTCGCCTCTCACATCAACAACATCGTTAACTCACATCAACAACATCGTTAACTCACATCAACAACATCGTTAACTCACATCAACAACATCGTTAACTCACATCAACAACATCGTTAACTCACATCAACAACATCGTTAACTCACATCAACAGCATCGTTAACTCACATCAACAACATCGTTAACTCACATCAACAACATCGTTAGCTCACATCAACAACATCGTTAACTCACATCAACAACATCGTTAACTCACATCAACAACATCGTTAACTCACATCAACAACATCGTTAACTCACATCAACAACATCGTTAACTCACATCAACAACATCGTTAACTCACATCAACAACATCGTTAACTCACATCAACAACATCGTTAGCTCACATCAACAACATCGTTAGTAGAGCACACCGCAGCCTCGGATTATTATTCAGATCGTTTCAAACCGGCGCAGGAGGCTCACAGTCAACATGTAATGAAGGAAAAAAAACGTTTTGATGTGTGCCTACTTCTACGACGTTCGCTCTATTTGAGAATATGGCAGTGTGATCTGGACGGGTGCGGCCGATACTCACACAGTGCGGATCGATCGCGTACAACATAAATTCCTTATGTGGCTTCTATAAAACACAACATCCGGACACGCCGCTTCCCTGGCATATACTGATCTTTTGAGTCACTTTCAGATAACTTCATTAGCCTCGTGTAGAGTTCAGCACGACCAACTTTTCCTCAGGAATATTATCAATTCTCAAAACTAGATTCTCATATCCTTTTACGCAGCTTTTCACTCCATTCACTCGATCGATCCGCACTCAGACTGTTTTATGTACCCCGTCCACGAGTCAACACCGTGCCACGGGGTTTATTCTGCAGGGTACCACATTTAGTCAATTGCTTTTTAAGCAGCGTTCCAGAGGCAGACGTTTTTGCAGACGCTTCTGGCACTTTTAAAGCCAGGGTCTTAAAGGAAATAGTTCACCTTCAACATGGGGGTTTGAACTGAAATAGCAGTTTTGTAGCCCGTGTTGAGAAATCCTTATCTGCAACTTTGCTTGGCTGAAAAGACTCTCCAGCCGAAGATATTTGACTTTTTGGCGAAGGAATGCGGCGCATATATGATATACCGTACCGTCTGAGAGTGCCAGCACTGCCATTGAGTATGCGCAGACCAATAACGCACACCATAAACTTAATAATTTACGACCTTCTGTCCTGAATTGGCGCGATGTAGGACCATTTAAAAAAAGAAAAAAAGAAACTGTATTAAAAAATATAATACAATAGTGCTCTGAAAAAAACTTCCGAAGGTGAACTATTTCCTTTAACTTACATACCATCTCTTTAGCACTACAATGTCTTTTACGAGCCCTGTTTTTGACCCTTATATATAATATCATTTATTTTGTTGTTTATATATGTATATTTTTAGTTTCTTCCTAAATATGTATAATTTTATAGTG
>JAXIVJ010001902.1:0-75000 GCA_036785665.1 Chirona hameri | reverse complement strand
AGGTGGGTATTGAGGTTCAAATTTGTATGATAATAACCCAAAATGGATGCTTCGGGCAGTCAGTTTGTTGTATATTTAACAAAAAATAGCTGTTCCGATAATTTAAAACTAAGCGTGTGTTAAAAGCGTGACTTGTTTTTAATACTATTTAGCTCGATCGCTAGTGACGTCGTTTCGATGGCAAGTGACGTGACAAAAAAAAGTGTATTTGGGTGTGGCTTTCCACTCATATTTGTGAAATTCAGGACACTGTCGAGGGGAGAAGTTGGAGGGTTTCATACGCGTATGGTCGTCTGCCATCGGAACCGCGACCTCACATCGTCCACGCTGCCCGAGGTTGGAGGGTAACCACGAGCTGCGCAGTGTAATGCGTGAGCGCGACCGGGCCTACCGGGAATGGTACAGGTACGGTACGGAGACCGCCCTTATTGAGTATCGGCGGCTCCGAAACCGGGTCAAGAGTGGCTGTGCCCAGGCGAAACTCGACACTTTCTGTGCGCGACCATGCTGTCTGATCGTGCGAGTTTCTGGCGCGGGATCCGTGAGTTCGCCCTTCGACCCACGAGAGGGGGAGGTGGCGGCGCCGAGGATATGCCGATGGACCGAGCTGACGACTTCAATCGCCATTTCGCCTCAGTCGGGCCTAAGATAGCTGCCGAGCTGGCAGCCGGCTGCCACAGCGTGCCACCTCTCCCTTCGAGACCACCGTGCGCCACCACAGCCCGGTTAGTCTTATAACCAGTGTCCTTGCCCATGCTTTCTAGAGCCCTGAAGAACTGTCCTCTTCTAGGGCTGTTGGACTAGATGGTGTGCCGCTACTTGCATTGACAAACTGTTTCGCTGTCTTAGGGCCTCACTTGCTTCATCTCGTCAACACTTCTGTCATCACTTGCGTCTTCCCAAGTGACTGGAAAATTGCCTTAGTTCTCCCTCTTCATAAGTCTAGGCCTCGCGACGCTCCTGGCAATTTTAGGCCGATATCGATTTTATCGTGTTGTCGAAACTATGCGAGAAGGTTGTATGTACGCAGTTGTCGGTGCATCTCGTTTTCGCACAGCCTATTGGCGCCTTCACAATACGCGCACAGGCTGTGCCACTCGACGGAGGACGCCGTGGTCGACGCTGTGTGATGGATGACGCGCCGGATCGACGCGGGGCATGTCGCCGCCGTCACCTCCGTCGACCTTAGTAGAGCCTTTGACAGCGTTGACCACGATGTCCCTCCTGACCAAGCTACAGTGGTACGGTATCGATCCACGATGGTCCGGAGTTACCTGGAAGAGGCGGATGACAGCAGTGGGAGAGGCGGATCACTATACCCTTCCCTTATCCCACGGTGTACCTCAGGGGTCGCTCGTGGGCCCAATCCTCTTCAGCATCTCACAACGACCTTGCATCGTACCTTCCTCACGGCGTCTGGTGTTCTACGCAGACGACATCCAGCTCCTCGACTCCGCCCTCCCAGCACACCATATCCCTACTCAAATCCCGACAGAAAGATACCATAATTGCGGTCTAATCCTACTTCACTGCAACTCCTTAAGGATGAACCCGCCAAGACCACCCTCCTCCTTCTCGGTACTCCTCAAGCCCTTAACAAGACCCCATCCTTTTAGCTCAACATCTCAACACACACTCAATCCCTTGCCGTCCGTGGAGATGCTGGGGTCACCATGGACCGTAACTTGTCCTGGGAGGAGCACATTTCCAATTTAGTCCAAAATTGCAACTCCGTTCTGTGCTGTCTGTATAAAATTCGTCACCACCTCACACCCGAGACCCGCAAACTCCTAATCCAGACACAAGTGTTCCCCCACATGCTGTACTGCCTCTCCGTCTGGGGCGGGGCCGCGCTGCACCTCAGCCGGGTACAAAAGGTGATCAATTTCGCGGCAAGGATCGTCTCGGGTGCGCGGGGTCGTGATCATATCTCACCGGTCGTGGAGTCGCTAGGCTGGCGTGGTATACGCGACCTCGTTTCGCGCCGCGACTGTGTCGGTGTCTACACTCACTGAGTGTCAAACGATCCCCGCACCCAGGCAGCGGTCCGATCGCTATTCACCCCTCCCACCGCTGTGAGTGAGCGCCTCACGCGGGCTGCGGTGGCTGGTGCTCTAGGAGCTGCCCGCTTTCCGGCTATACATGTCGCGCAGGGCTTTTTCCTATGGGGCGGCCTCTCTTGGAACCACCTGACGCCGGCCGTTATGACCTCCCGGAGCCTCGCCGTGCTCAAATCCCAACTCGATCATTGTGACGACGGTGTGTGACTTCGTACGTTTTATTATCACAGTTACCATGATTTCTTGTGTGTGACGCGTGTTTTAAATGATCTGTCGTGTTTTTCGTTTGTATCGCCGAACTTGTATCCCTTTCACTCGAATCGGCGAACATTAATCGGCGAAATTTCACTCGAACATTAAGCTAGTTATATGGAATGATTCGCAAATACATGAACATGAACACGTTAACACCAGAGAACAAAAGCGAAAATGAAGCGGCACTCCCTGCTAGGAAATGGAAACAAAACATAAAGAAGCTTAAGAAGAGAGGCAGGTTTGGTGTTAGACGTGGTCATGTAAAAGAGGCAGATAGTAGTAATTGCTGAAAGCAGCAGATGACTGCCCCCCCCCCCCCCCCCCCCACTACGCCCCCGGATGCTACACTCGCACGTTCCCATTCATTCCCGAAGTTAGTAAAGGGTGTCCAGTCATTCAAGTGGAGGGCCAAGTTCTGGTCAAGTTCGGCATAGCATGTGTCAATGCTGGAACCAAGGCGAACCCTCGCAGCTAAGCAACGCTTGTTGCTGGTCGGTTCCGCTGATTCCAGCTCTGGTTCGGCGGGTAACTACATCAGTATGGAGTATAAATTCAACATAGGCAATCAACAGTTCATTCATACACCATCAATACAAGGTAAGCCTCTTTCAGGAAACATAAAACATTGATATGTTTTTTGGGAAACTATATTTTTTTGGGAGGCAGCGGGTCGTTTCCCTCGGGGGAACCGAGCGAGTCGCCCGACGCCCGAGGGGCGGCTGCCTCCGCCGCCGCCGAACTCCAGGGGAGGATGGCCGAGCGACGGAGGGCCGCCCGACGCCGCTGGCCGTGGCCTGCGGCGACAACCCGCTGATGTACCGTGGAGAGGCACATGCTCCCAACAACCAACGCTGGCCGTGGCCTGCGGCGACAACCCGCTGATGCACCGTGGAGAGGCACATGCTCCCAACAGAGGCACATGCTCCCAACAGAGGCGCATGCTCCCAACAACCAACAGTCTGCATACACTGTAAACAGTACTACAAACGATTAATGATGTGCATATTCCCTTTTATGCATCAATAATTATGTTTGCAATACCTTGTACAGGCATTAGTTTTGTATTCAAGTTGAGTATTAAAGTTAGATATAAACTTCTATCCCTGGTTTACTATGATTTATTTCATATTATGCACGTTTATGCATGCTTATGTTGTTTGTTTACGTTAATGTATCTAAGTTTATGTATAACTGGAGGAAATTTATTAATTAATTTATTTGATGCATTCCTTAGATATATGACTCATGTTTTCTGCAGGGAGTTGATGTGTTATAACGGAATTCCATAGTCTAGGCCCAATTAATGATGCAATTCTGTTACGTAAAGCTTTTCTGTGAAAGTTTCGTTGAAATGGCGCCTATTTCTTAATGCAATGCTTGGGGTGTCTGACAATGTAAATTAGGCATAAAGTTCTACAGGAAGGCTTCCGTTAAATTTCTGAGCATACCTATGCGGCACGGCCCGATATGGCCGGCCAATGTGGCGGGGTGCATACATACTCTGACATTTGACGACCGACGGCGGGCTAAAAATACAGCGGCAATCAGCGCAGCAAGGCAGGCCTGCACAGCGGCCCATCTGGACAGGACCGGACCACAGACCTACCCGCCCCCACCCCCGGACCATTTGGGCAGGACCACAGACCTACCCGCCCCCATCCCCGGACCATTTGGGCAGGACCACAGACCTACCCGCCCCCATCCCCGGACCATTTGGGCAGGACCACAGACCTATCCACCCCCATCCCCGGACCATTTGGGCAGGACCACAGACATATCCACCCCGCCCTCGCCGCCGGACCATCTGGACCAGACCACAGGGCACAGACCTACCCGCCCTCATCCCCGGACCATTTGGGCAGGACCACAGACCTACCCGCCCCCATCCTCGGACCATTTGGGCAGGACCACAGACATATCCACCCCGCCCTCGCCGCCGGACCAGACCACAGGGCACAGACCTACCCGCCCTCATCCCCGGACCATTTGGACAGGACCACAGACCTACCCGCCCCCATCCTCGGACCATTTGGGCAGGACCACAGACATCCACCCCGCCCTCGCCGCCGGACCATCTGGACCAGACCACATACCTACCCGCCCTCGCCGCCGGACCATTTGGACCAGACCATAGACCCACCCACCCCATCCCCGGACCATCTGGACCAGACCATAGACCCACCCGCCCCGGACCACCTGGACCAGACCACAGACCCACCCGCCTCGGCCTGTGGTCTGGTCCACAGCGCAGCGCTCTCTCGGAATGCTGCACGGCAGCCAGCTAATCCAATATACGCCACCTCCGTCTCCCACCTCCGTCTCCCACCTCCGTCTCCCACCTCCGTCTCCCACCTCCGTCTCCCACCTCCGTCTCCCACCTCCGTCTCCCACCTCCGTCTCCCACCTCCGTCTCCAGCCATCAGCGACATTTGGAGACAAAAGGCCAGACGGCTTACAGACGGCAAATTAAGAATATTAAGACGACGACCGGCGAATCCAAATTATAAAGTTTACAGTAAAAAAATAAAAATAAACACTTCGAGCTTTGCAAAAAAAAAATGTTCAGGGACAAAATGTAAAGCAATTATGATCCAATAACACCTTTACAGGCCAGAACACAAGACATGCGGCAAAGTTCTTACATCGATGGCATCAGACCTGACCTGACCTGACCTGACCTGACCTGACCTGACCTAACCTGCCCCCGATAGCCTGTACCTGTTCAGACAGCAACTCCGTCCGCTCCACTCTCCGTACAGAGCCGCGGAGCACGGCTGGACTTCCCAGTGTCAGCAGCCAGCCAGTCCGCCAGCCCGCCGGCCAGACAACAGGCCAACCAGTCCGCCAGCCCGCCGGCCAGACAACAGGCCAGCCAGTCCACCAGCCCGCCGGCCAGACAACAGGCCAGCCAGTCCGCCGGCCAGACAACAGGCCAGCCAGCCAGCTAGCCCGACCGGCCAGACAACAGACCAGCCAGTCCGCCAGCCCACCGGCCAGACAACAGGCCAGCCAGCCAGCTAGCCCGACCGGCCAGACAACAGGCCAGCCAGCCAGCCAGCTAGCCCGCCGGCCAGACAACAGGCCAGCCCGCCGGCCAGACAACAGGCCAGCCAGCCAGCCAGCCCGCCCGACCGGCCAGACAACATGCCAGTCAGCCAGCCAGCCCGCCCGACCGGTCAGACAGCAGGCCAGCCAGCCAGCCCGCCGGCCAGACAACAGGCCAGCCAGCCCGCCGGCCAGACAACAGGCCAGCCCGCCCATAAGCCGGCCAGCCAGTGAATTAACACCTCTCCCAGGATATCAGCTAACAGCCAAGTTCACTTACGCTTAAACACAGCATGGCAAGTCTCCCAGCAACGATCACTAGCACCAATTGTAAGAGCAGGTAGAAACAGACAGATTTTGACCTGACCGATTAAATGCCTAAAGGAGACTGGCAAGCGTCTGACCGGTGTTGACAAACCATGGTGGCCCCTTGATCAAGTCCTGGCTCTGCCACCGACTAGATAGCACCTTTTTCTGTATTTACGTCCATTGTTCCAACAATGTTTACCGTTTCCCAATGCACGTTTCTCAATGACCGACTCGGTACTGGTGACAATATCAGCGCACGTTTTTACTACCCGGCAGTTTTCCTGGCCCGGTCTCAGTCAGTCAGCAGTTGGTCTGGTACCCTGATTCAACAGCGCGGGTCCGCCGTGGCGCCGACACGAGCCACCGCGCCCCATGTCGCCAGAGCTGGTGTAAACGATATAAACACTGCAAATGGCAAGCCTACGTCACCGATTCAGCCAACCATCGTCATTCGCTAAATGTCTGGTATTTCCCAGAGGAGGCCCCAAGGGGTGGCGAGCTGCCTGTCAGGGTCGGGTAGAGCGCGTGGCTGCCGTACAGACGTGAGACGCACGGGCGGGTCCGGAAGGGTTACGGCCGCCGAAGGTCGGGGTCAGGGCCCTCACCTGACCATGGCGGGCGGGCGGCAGATAACAAAACACCAATTACACCTGCGTTACGTCAGCAGTGCCTCTCCGGGGCGGGTGCCTGGCGTGCCACTCCGCTGCCTTCCCTCCCTCCCTCCATCCCTCTGATGGGAGACCGGTGACCAGCCGCCACCCAGCCCAGCCTGCGCCAGCGACACAGGAAGAGAGCCGCGCACCCGGTCAGCGACCCCGGCCGTCTGGCCAGCCCGCCCGGGCCATAACAGACGAACCGCGGCCGGGGGCGAGCGAGAGCAGAGCAGAGGTGAGGAGAGGAGAGGAGAGAGATGAGGAGAGGCAGGCCAAGTCACGGGCCGGGGCAGCCGGGTACCGCGAGCTCGTAGGTATCCAGGCCGAGAAGGCCTGGCAACGCTGATTAACGTGTCTGCACTGATCAGAGCGCAACGCTGAATCCGACAGGGCTTCAGTGCAGTGGTCTGATATGATGAAGAAGCGGCATCAGCAATAATGTCCAATACATTGCTCGAAGTAGTCCTAATTCTCTGGCGTTGTGTCGGCTGCGGTTGACGGCTGTCAACACCAGCACATTGATTCGGTGTGCCAACACCGACAACATATCGACCGAACGTCATCGGGACCCCGGCCGTCGTGGCCGCACGCGCCGGCGACAACTGGGGAGTGAGAAGCGAAGCTAATCAACGCGTAAAATGTGTTGTGGAATTTCAGGTTTATAACATTATAGTATAGTGCATTGTTTAGCAATTCATCAATACACAACAACAACCAGAAACAAGATACCAGAGGACAGACGCCACTCCACCAGCCTCCTCGACCGACCGTGATGAACGCCGCGGTGTTCACCTTTTGTATCTGAGACGCTACATGTAATCCTTTTTTCATATCGAACGTTTTCGTCAGCCTCGGGCAAATAGTCTTGTAGAGTGATTGGATCACCTCTGTAGTGTTGATAAATTGTTAATAAATTGTTCGCTACCAAACACGAACAAATACATTACTTAAAAGTATCTTGGGGAGCCGAAAACAGCCTAACAGCGGGTGTTTGGGCAAGCCAGCTCTCGCTCAAACGCATTTCCTTGTTCACAATAGAAATAATGGCGCTCGATCAGCTCAACCGAGCAGTAACTTTCACAAAATGGATCGTTTAGAACACGACGAATGCAAAGAAACCTTCTGGGTCGGAAATATTATGAAGTATTGCATATTGCAGGTTTTTCATATTGCAGGTTTTAAAGCTTTGTCGACTTTGCAACTTTAACGATCTCCCACAAACTTTGCTCCAATCAGTTCCATCATCACCAAACTCGACGACTCTTCTGTTTTCCATCGTAACCGCGCTGTGGGAATCGAGCACGGGATTAACAATGGGTAAATAAAGCTGGTTTTAAAATTAGACGTGTTGTGGAATCGTGCTATACTCCCGACTGATTTCACACGAATTACCGGGCCTCACTACTGAAGGCTCAAAACACGAGTCAGGACACGCTGGGCAGCAGCCTGCAGTCAGGATCAGTGTGCCATTCACTTTTTTCAGGGATCCCAAGATTGTTACTCAAATATCCCAAGATTGCCACTTAATTCCCAATGTTGCAAGGCACATATCCCAAGCAATATCCCAAGGTCGTATGCAGAATCGGAGGTGAAAATTGGACAAGAAAATGGATTATTCCCTGTTGCATTGGTCATGGCCTGACAGGATGTGTTTCAGGAATAGCGAGTTGACACTGACTACACGGTGTCGAGAACTCCATTTTAGAGAATCCTCTTAGCCAGGGCGTTAACGATAAACCGTTACGGTTTGCTCCACTTAAAATGCAATGCAAGTTGTATCAATTTACCCCACCACTGGGGCAAGTTGTGACAATTACGCTACTGTCATGAAAGCGTCCGCGCAAAGCCTCAACCCGCCATTGGGGGGGGGGGGGGGGGGCGTTTAACGCCCCACTGATGCATTTTCGTAATAGTTCAAAAACAAAAGCGCTATCAACGTGAAACTTCGGGTACCTTCTTATAAATCACGTTTACGTCTTCTATGAAAAAATAAATAAAGTTTCGTCGAAAACATTTCGAGTTACATCGAATTTAGTGACGTCACTACACACGAGTTTTACACCAAAATCAGTTAAACTTTGCCAGGCCGTAGAAATGACATTTAAAGCAAAATGCAATCGAAAAACGCCAAAAGATGGCAAATTGCAAGGGCTACCAAACTTCTTTTCTCGGAATTGTGAAAATTTTGGATTTTTACCTACATTTTTTAACACCTTTTTTGGGGGGGGGTGGAAAATGCCCACAAACTCGAATTTTCTAAGATATTCAAAAAGCCGGAATATATGTCAGAGAACCACATATGGGAAACTACCATACCAAATTTCAGATTGATATCACCATTTTTGACTGACGTATGGCATCAAAGTATGGGCAACTCATGAAGTCATATTTATTTTTTAAAAAAAATCAGGGGTTCCGGATCAGGATCAGGTTCTGGATCAGGGGTTCTGAATTTGAGAAACTGCATTGATAGTTGACATTGTTTGACAGTTCAGGTTATTTTCTTGGTGAGGTTGTTACGTTGCCGAGGTTGTTAGGGTAATGGTTTAGTTATACATAGGTATAGCTGCCCAAAAAAGTTATTTCCCGAGAGATTCGAACAGGGATCTCCAGCTTTGAAGTCCAGCCACAGTGCACCTTACCGATTGCGCTATGATGTAAGGGGCGCCTCCGCGCGGAGAAACCGCATGGCGATATAATTGCAGCGATCAACAATGTCTTGTGCAATGTACAGTGAACCTTCACCCTTTACGACGTAGTAAATCGGCTAGGTTAGGTGAAAAATGGTCGAGTAATTCAACTATCTTTCTTTTTAGAGTAGTTCTGTTGTTATGCTCCGTCACCCGGTGAATGGCCAAATTATGTTTACTCTAATTGCTTGCCAAGATGTATTTTTAAGATCACAGTTTACATTCCGATGAAATGTTAATTAAAATATAATTCTCTCTATAACTAATTTTATTTTGAATTAAAAAGAACACAATGTAAATATTTGGTAAATCAATTTGTTAACCATCAAATCATTTGTCATTAGCATCAAGTTTAATACAAACGTTCTTCATTTCAAGGTTTCTGCTGTACAACATTTGTGTTTACAATTTTCCAAGGTACTTTAATACTTTTCTTGCAATTTTCTTTACAATCGGTAATTCAGAGGTGGTGAATGTTTGTGAAATGTCTTTTTGTGAGGTTTGCAATATTTTCTTTCGTTTGTAATCGCAAACATGTGTAATTACTAACTTCTTTGTGAAATTGGCCTCTGGTAGGATTAATATCGCTTTCAATCATCAGATCGCGATCCGGTGTCGCTCCGTACAGCCTTCGATTCACTCTCCAACACAATACCAAGACAAACCATTGACGCCCCGGGAACAGTCATACGGCCTATGCTCTGTGCCGACAGTGTCGGTAACATACAGCTCGGCTGCAGCCTACGGAACAGGTCCCCCGCTCAGGCAGCGGCCATCTCATCTATCTCTATGGGACAGGCCTCGGTAACACACAACACTTTGCGGGACGGGGCTCTGGCAGCAGCTCACTCTGTAGGCCTCGGTAACACACAACACTTTGCGGGACGGGGCTCTGGTAGCAGCTCACTCTGTAGGGGGGGGGGGGGGGGGGGGGAACTCCGGTAACAGCTCTCTGCGGGACGGAACTCCGGCTCCGGGGAATCCTGACAAACCCCCAGTCAGCAGACCGGCGACCACGGCTAATCTGGGGGACAGTGCCCCGCCAACCGGCCCCAGCGACCACGGCTAATCTGGGGGACAGTGCCCCGCCAGCCGGCCCCAGCGATCACGGCTAATCTGGGAGACAGTGCCCCGCCAGCCGGCCCCAGCGATCACGGCTAATCTGGGAGACAGTGCCCCGCCAACCGGCCCCAGCGACCACGGCTAATCTGGGGGACAGTGCCCCGCCAGCCGGCCCCAGCGATCACGGCTAATCTGGGAGACAGTGCCCCGCCAGCCGGCCCCAGCGATCACGGCTAATCTGGGAGACAGTGCCCCCGCCAGCCGGCCCCGTTGACCACAGCTAATCTGGGGGACAGTGCCCCGGGCCGCCCGATACGTCCCAATACATCGGTTACTTCCAGACGGCGGCTGAAGATACGGCGGCTATTTCCAGGGAGAGGATCAGCGCTGAGCCAGCGCTGATGTCGGCTCCAGCTGAGGTGATCCCATGCAGACAACAGGGTATGTACTGCCGCCGGTGGCCAGGATACAGGGTATGTACTGCCGCCGGTGGCCGGCATACAGGACAGGGCATGTACTGCCGCCGGTGGCCGGCATACAGGACAGGGCATGTACTGCCACCGGTGGCCAGGATACAGGGCATGTACTGCCACCGGTGGCCAGGATACAGGGCATGTACTGCCACCGGTGGCCGGCATACAGGGCATGTACTGCCGCCGGTGGCCGGCATACAGGGTATGTACTGCCGCCGGTAGCCGGCATACATGGCATGTACTGCCGCCGGTGGCCGGCATACAGGACATGTACTGCCGCCGGTGGCCGGCATACAGGACATGTACTGCCGCCGGTGGCCGGCATACAGGGTATGTACTGCCGCCGGTGGCCGGCATACAGGGCAGGTCATGTACTGCCACCGGTGGCCGGCATACATGGCATGTACTGCCGCCGGTGGCCGGCATACAGGGTATGTACTGCCGCCGGTGGCCGGCATACAGGACAGGGTATGTACTGCCGCCGGTGGCCAGGATACAGGACATGTACTGCCACCGGTGGCCAGGATACAGGGCATGTACTACCACCGGTGGCTAGGATACATGCCATGTACTGCCACCGGTGGCCAAGATACATGACATGTACTGCCACCGGTGGCCAGGATACATGACATGTACTGCCACCGGTGGCCAAGATACATGACATGTACTGCCACCGGTGGCCAGGATACAGGACATGTACTGCCACCGGTGGCCAGGATACAGGACATGTACTGCCACCGGTGGCCAGGATACAGGGCATGTACTGCCACCGGTGGCCGGCATACAGGGTATGTACTGCCGCCGGTGGCCAGGATACAGGACATGTACTGCCACCGGTGGTCAGGATACAGGACATGTACTGCCACCGGTGGCCAGGATACAGGGCATGTATTGCCACCGGTGGCCAGGATACATGACATGTACTGCCACCGGTGGCCGGCATACAGGGTATGTACTGCCGCCGGTAGCCGGCATACATGGCATGTACTGCCACCGGTGGCCGGCATACAGGGCATGTACTGCCACCGGTGGCCGGCATAAGAGGGCATGTACTGCCACCGGTGGCCAGGATACAGGACATGTACTGCCACCGGTGGCCAGGATACAGGGCATGTATTGCCACTGGTGGCCAGGATACAGGACATGTACTGCCGCCGGTGGCCGGCATACAGGGTATGTACTGCCGCCGGTGGCCGGCATACAGGACATGTACTGGCACCGGTGGCCGGCATATGGGGCGGGGCATGTACTGCCGCCGGTGGCCGGGCGGGGACGCTGCCGTCACGTGCCGGCGTCGTTCGCAGACGCCTCTGCGCCCCCCCCCCCTCCGGACGCCGGCAGCACGTACCAGCAGCGCGCCTGTGGCGGATGGAGGTGACGTTCGGGGCGCGCCAGTAATACACAATACCACGTAAACACTGGATACGTCCAACCGGTGCTATACGGCCTTATTATAACAACACTGAGTCCAACCGCTCTTAGATCCCAGTCGTGGGTCCCGCTACGGAAACCCGGTAATACGCGTCGAATTTGACCTTAGTTTGCTCCAGTGAGAAGACAATGTGGTGCTGAAGGAAAAAGTGGTCACGACAGTGCGACTAGGTGCGAGTTTCCGGGTACTATTCAGGAGCAGGGAGGTTGATAGCCAGACCTATACAGACACGAGGAACAACTGTTGTAGTTTGGCCAATCGAGCTTCCAAAGATGTGTTCTCCAGGAAATGACGCATGTTCTTCTTTGGAGTCCGAAATACTAAGAAAACAATGTTTCCATACCTATACCCAGAGTCAGATGTTTTCAAAATGTCGAAAAAGCATGAACACCTTGTCAAGCCAGACAATATATATATATATATATATATATATATATATATATATATATATATATATATATATATATATATATATATATATATATATATATATATATATATATATCAATGTAAGATGAAGTTCAGTTTGGTATTTATAATGATACACTTGCAAACTGCTTCCGGTGCACTTTACGAATGACAACTGGTGTCATTTGTTTACGGGATACTGTTGTGTTCTGCTCTTCCGGTAAACGATGTGAACAGGTTTGTCTACGTCTATTTCGCCAGCCACAACCACACCGCACACCCCGCACAGACTGCCACCCCTCACCAGGCCCGGACCCGAGGTCGGCCCGGTCGCCGGGGGCGGCCCGGGTCACGCGGTGGGGCTCGGGATTCACTCGAGCCCGGCGCTCACTGGCGCCAGCACAGGCGACCCCCAACAGATACAAGTAAGGAAATACCAACAAAAAAGGAAACGCAATCTCATGCTTAGTTTCAACATGATCATGACGAAACAACATCGTGCAAGGCTTCACAACCTGGAAATTCCTGCATTCGTCGCATGTTAGAGCAGGTCGATCAGTGATCACGCGTAATACATCCACCACTTGAAAGTTAGCCATACAGCTTTGCAGAAGTTGCATCAGTCGCCGATGGCTGGCGCCTCATGGAGTCCCAGGGATGTTACCGCTCAGCTGGCACGTGTGGGGAGGATCTCAGCCACAGCTTGGTCCATCTGAGCCGGGGCTTACAGCCGTCAAGCGAGCTTCGCTCCCTCTCGGGCCCCGTAGGTACAACCTTCACGATCCCCATCCGTCCAGCACACCCTCTCCTCCAGGGCAGGAGAATCCACACTGGCCAGTCGCAGAGCCTCCGTCAAGGCCGAGTTTATCATATCAAGGCTGATTAGAAGAGCTACAGTATTCCGCACTTTCTCAAGGCTAAACAACGTAACGTACTACTTGCGCTATTTATCAGTAATATACCGGCGCCGGGCGCGCGTACAACGAAGACGTCTCACAAGATACAACTTAACATGGGTACAACATGCCAGCGGTATTTTACAATAACTGCATGTCCATACGATAAAATGAAGAGATGCACCTCAGTTGCTGCTCAAGGTAAACCAGTGATGTTTTTCGACAACCACGGTCAAGCAGACTCGTGCAAGGTTCGTGAACTCCATTAAAGATTCACAAACTTAACACCAGACTCACAAACCTATCAGCAGCTTCGCAAACCAAACAGCAGCTCGCAAACCTAACAACAGCTCCCAAACCTAACAGCAGCTCCCAAACCTAACAGCAGCTCCCAAACATAACAGCAGCTTCGCAAACCTAACAGCAGCTCCGCAAACCTAACAGCAGCTCCCAAACCTAGCAGCAGCTTCGCAAACCTAACAGCAGCTCCCAAACCTAGCAGCAGCTCCCAAACCTAACATCAGCTCCCAAACCTAACGGCAGCTCCCAAACCTAGCAGCAGCTCCCAAACCTAACAGCAGCTCCCAAAGCTAACGGCAACAATAAAGCTAACGGCACTGACTGCTGCAGGACGTACCGTCCGCGACCCGGCCGCCACGGCGGGAACGGTAGTTCAGACGAGGTCAATGGCGCCAAGGTGAAAAACGACGAGAACTTGCTAGACCAGAACCGAAACAGTTAAATCTATTTTGCAAAACAAGAAAGGGGTAATTACCTATGAAAACCCCATGGGCCTAACGTCCACAGAAGCTTGCGACAGGCATACGATGAGTTATTTTTTTGTTGGAGGGGGGGGGGGGGGGGGGGGGGGGCACAAAGAGTTCCATCATTGTGTACAATGTCCTTGTGGATTTCTTCACCTCTGCCGGGAGTTACACGTGAGACGCGGCGTCGACTTCCACTCACTCCAGCTGCCCCCCCCCCCCCCCCCCGCTGACCGTCCGGCCGTCCCGTACAGGCTGCAGTACAGACACCGGAGCCACTGCCGCTGACCGTCCGGCCGTCCCGTGCAGGCTGCAGTACAGACACCGGAACCACTGCCGCTGACCGTCCAGTCATCCCGTACAGGCTGCAGTACAGACACCGGAACCACTGCCGCTGACCGTCACTCCCGGCCGTCCCGTACAGGCTGCAGTACAGACACAGGAACCACTGCCGCTGACCGTCACCCCCGGCCGTCCCGTACAGGCTGCAGTGCAGACACCGGAACCACTGCCGCTGACCGTCACCCCCGGCCGTCCCGTACAGGCTGCAGTACAGACACCGGAACCACTGCCGCTGACCGTCCCGTACAGGCTGCAGTACAGACACCGGAACCACTGTCGCTGCCCGTCCGGCCGTCCCGTACAGGCTGCAGTACAGACACCGGAACCACTGCCGCTGACCGTCCGGCCGTCCCGTACAGGCTGCAGTACAGACACCGGAACCACTGCCGCTGACCGTCCGGCCATCCCGTACAGGCTGCAGTACAGCCACCGAAACCACTGCCGCTGTCTGTCACTCCCTGCCGTCCCGTACAGGCTGCAGTACAGACACCGGAACCACTGCCCCTGCCCGTCCGGCCGTCCCGTACAGGCTGCAGTACAGACACCGGAACCACTGCCGCTGACCGTCCCGTACAGGCTGCAGTACAGACACCGGAACCACTGCCGCTGACCGTCCCGTACAGGCTGCAGTACAGACACCGGAACCCCTGCCGCTGACCGTCCAGCCATCCCGTACAGGCTGCAGTACAGACACCGGAACCACTGCCGCTGACCGTCCCGTACAGGCTGCAGTACAGACACCGGAACCACTGCTGCTGACCGTCCCGTACAAGCTGCAGTACAGACACCGGAACCACTGCCGCTGACCGTGACCCGGTAGTGTCGGGCGGCGGTCAGCGGGCAGTGGTCAGCGGTCGGCGGGCAGCGGGCAGAGCCATTACGGCCATTAGTGACGTGTCACGTTTGGCGTCCCGCCGCCATTCCAAAGCCACCGCCCTGCGTGTCCCGCCGCCACCCGAAAGCCACCGCCCTGCGAACGGCAGGGAGCCGGTACTGTCCAATACCAAACTTCCACACCCCGCAGACCTCTAAACCCGCCGACCTGGACAGCGGCGACTCAAGTGTAACCTGGACATCCACTCCACTCGAGAAGACCAGGTAAACACCGAGTGGGCCGTGTTCGGATACAAGCGCGGGGCCGACAGAACAGACAGAACCAACAGAACAGACAGAACCGAGTGAGCCGACAGAACAGAACAGACGTGTAGTGGAGTCATCCACAATCAGATCGAGGCTATTACAACCCCGCACAAAAATACAAACAAAAAACAATGCCAAACAAACAAAGACAAAAGGTGTAAAGTAAGGACATCGTAGATACGGTACAGGCGCAGTAAAGATGCGAACAGAAAAGCGCACGAAGGGCAGAGCTTAGCGTTGGGTATAGATAGCAGTTCAGTCGGGGCGAGGCGTAGCCGCCAGCAAGTGTCGTCTCAGGTGAGAGCCGAACAGAGGCGTAGGGAGTCGCAAAAGCTCAGGCGGGACAGTGTTGTATAAAACAGGCGCCCGGCAAACAAATCGCCTTTTGCCCATCTCGGTACGGGACCTAGGCATGTAGAGCTCATGGTCCCGCCGAGTTGGTCGGTCGTGTACCTCCGCCACAGGGGTAAAGCCGGCGGCCAGTGACTCCGGTTCCCCGCGGGATCTCACTTTGTATGTCAGACACAGCGTTTGATGATTAGTGAGCTGCTTTGTATTAAGCCAACCCAGTCTGTTCAGCAAGTCCGAAACGTGATCAATTTTTTGGCGACCGTAGATGATTCGGGTTCCATAGTTGATGTTTTAAATGCGATACACATGTATGAGTGCCGTTACCCTAGACCGTAAGACAATACCGAACTTGCGAAAGAATCAGGGTGTCGACAAGGGTGTACATTACGGACGACGGCAGGTGCCCCCTCAAGTGTGAAAGGCCACTAATGATTTCAAAGCATCGTCTGGTAATGAGGGAGATATGTAAATCCCAGCTGAGGGTTTTATCAAACATCACGTCGATATTTTTGGCATCTGCGACTGGCAGATCGTTGTCGCGAAATTTAACGGACAAACTTGGGACGTGCCGAACGTTTTGCGAACTGCCTCAAATCATCATCTGGGTCTTCCCTGCGTTAACTTTCAATCCATTTGCTCTGAACCAGATATCAAGGGAAGGTAAAGTTTGCTCCATGCGCATGATAAGGTTCTGGAACACGGATTTTTTACCACTTATCAGAATTTGAGTATCGTCTGCATACTGGACTACTGTGGCATCTTCCGCGAATAGGTTGAGGTCATTAGAAAAGATGCTATAAAGCAGGGAGCCGAGCGATGCACCTTGAAAAACACCAACATTGTTAGGTAGGGAAAGCGACTTTTTGGTCAGGCCTGTATTGTCCGTAATGCTTACTCTGCGTGTGATGTTTTAAGTAGGCCGAAAATCACGAGGTGTCAATGCCGTAGACTCGTAATTTGGAGAGTAGCTTAGAGTGGTCGATCACATCAAAGCATTTACTTAGATCAAGCAGACAGATCAGTGATAACTCGCCTCCGTCGTTGGCGGCGATCATTTGATCGGATACAGATATCAGGGCCGTCTCATTTGAATATCGCGGTCGAAATCCGTGCTGGGTGGGTGACAGGAGGTGGTTGCTGGACATGTAATGATACATTTGCTGGTGTACTGCGCGCTCTACAATTTTAGCAATAACAGGGACAATAGAGATTGGACGGTAGTTGGAGGGGTCGGTGGGGTCGCCAGACTTCAATATGGGATGAACCAGGGAATGTTTCCATGATGCAGGCATACCGGAGTGGAGTATGCTATAATTGACCAGACGCAAGATCAGAGGCCAGATGTCGTCAAATGAGAGCCAAACCATACGGATGCTGATGCCATCCTCACCACATGTCGCTGAGCCATTCACTGAGAACACGACAGTGCGCAGCTCTGACAGCGATAGCGGCGCAAGGACTAGCGAACACGCTCTCACACACGGCAGACGGCATGGGAGGTCCGGCGGGTCTCCCATTTCGCTAACCTCACTCGCCACTCGCGGGCCTACACTGACAAATAAATCATTCAGTTGGCCAGGCGTCGCATCTGGTAGCTTGCGACTAGCCTTGTTGTTACCTACTATGGAGCTGATATGGTGCCATACAGACCGGTTGGTTTTTGCCTTCACTTATTCGCCGCCGTCTGTCGCTGCGGGTGTCGCGTCTAATTGCGGACCGTACAGCGCGGTTCCGGTGGCGGTACATTTCTGAGCCGTGTCCATGTGCCGCGAGCCCAGCCGGACGCCGGCCAGCGATGGATGCTGGTATAGACCGCCGTTCCCAGAACAAACGGCGCCGCCCGACGGCCAGCTCCCGGCCACATGATGCAATGAGGGAAAAGCCGCACCATAACAGGGGGTAGCTCCACGGCTATCCACCTGGGCAAATGAGGCGGCGGGCAGCGACGCGGGCACTGCTCCGAGGTCCCAAACACTGGGGTTACGCAGCGGACGGAGCACGGCAGAGGGGGGACTATCACCGATCACACTCCCGATGGCAGCGGACGGAGCACGGCAGAGGACCGACTATCCACTCCCGATGGCAGCGGACGGAGCACGGCAGAGGACCGACTATCCACTCCCGATGGCAGCGGACGGAGCACGGCACAGGACCGACTATCCACTCCCGATGGCAGCGGACGGAGCACGGCAGAGGACCGACTATCCACTCCCGATGGCAGCGGACGGAGCACGGCAGAGGACCGACCATCCACTCCCGATGGCAGCGGACGGAGCACGGCAGAGGACCGACTATCCACTCCCGATGGCAGCGGACGGAGCACGGCAGAGGACCGACTATCCACTCCCGATGGCAGCGGACGGAGCACGGCAGAGGACCGACTATCCACTCCCGATGGCAGCGGACGGAGCACGGCAGAAGACCGACTATCCACTCCCGATGGCAGCGGACGGAGCACGGCAGAGAACCGACTATCCACTCCTGATGTCAGCGGACGGAGCACGGCAGAGGGGGACTATCACCACCGAGCACACACCCGATGTCAGCGGACAGAGCACGGCAGAGGACCGACTATCCACTCCCGATGGCAGCGGACGGAGCACGACAGAGGACCGACTATCACCGAGCACACACCCGATGGCAGCGGACGGAGCACGGCAGAGGACCGACTATCCACTCCCGATGGCAGCGGACGGAGCACGGCAGAGAACCGACTATCCACTCCTGATGGCAGCGGACGGAGCACGGCAGAGGGGGACTATCACCACCGAGCACACTCCCGATGGCAGCGGAGGGAGCACGGCAGAGGACCGACTATCACCGAGCACACTCCGATGGCAGCGGACGGAGCACGGCAGAGGACCGACTATCCATTCCTGATGGCAGCGGACGGAGCACGGCAGAGGACCGACTATCACCGAGCACACTCCCGATGGCAGCGGACGGAGCACGGCAGAGGACCGACTATCACCGAGCACACTCCGATGGCGGCGGACGGAGCACGGCAGAGGACCGACTATCCACTCCTGATGGCAGCGGACGGAGCACGGCAGAGGGGGACTATCACCACCGAGCACACTCCCGATGGCAGCGGACGGAGCACGGCAGAGGACCGACTATCACCGAGCACACTCCGATGGCAGCGGACGGAGCACGGCAGAGGACCGACTATCCATTCCTGATGGCAGCGGACGGAGCACGGCAGAGGACCGACTATCACCGAGCACACTCCCGATGGCAGCGGACGGAGCACGGCAGAGGACCGACTATCACCGACCACACTCCGATGGCAGCGGACGGAGCACGGCAGAGGACCGACTATCCACTCCTGATGGCAGCGGACGGAGCTCGGCAGAGGACCGACTATCACCGAGCACACTCCGATGGCAGCGGACGGAGCACGGCAGAGGACCGACTATCACCGAGCACACTCCCGATGGCAGCGGACGGAGCACGGCAGAGGACCGACTATCACCGAGCACACTCCCGATGGCAGCGGACGGAGCACGGCAGAGGACCGACTATCACCGAGCACACTCCCGATGGCAGCGGACGGAGCACGGCAGAGGACCGACTATCACCGAGCACACTCCCGATGGCAGCGGACGGAGCACGGCAGAGGACCGACTATCACCGAGCACACTCCCGATGGCAGCGGACGGAGCACGGCAGAGGACCGACTATCACCGAGCACACTCCCGATGGCAGCGGACGGAGCACGGCAGAGGACCGACTATCACCGAGCACACTCCCGATGGCAGCGGACGGAGCACGGCAGAGGACCGACTATCACCGAGCACACTCCCGATGGCAGCGGACGGAGCACGGCAGAGGACCGACTATCACCGAGCACACTCCCGATGGCAGCGGACGGAGCACGGCAGAGGGCCGACTATCACCGAGCACACTTCCGATGGCAGCGGACGGAGCACGGCAGAGGACCGACTATCACCGAGCACACTCCTGATGACAGCGGACGCAGCACGGCAGAGGACCGACTATCACCGAGCACACTCCCGATGGCAGCGGACGGAGCACGGCAGAGGACCGACTATCACCGAGCACACTCCGATGGCAGCGGACGGAGCACGGCAGAGGACCGACTATCCACTCCTGATGGCAGCGGACGCAGCACGGCAGAGGACCGACTATCACCGAGCACACTCCTGATGGCAGCGGACGCAGCACGGCAGAGGACCGACTATCACCGAGCACACTCCCGATGGCAGCGGACGGAGCACGGCAGAGGACCGACTATCCACTCCCGATGGCAGCGGACGCAGCACGGCAGAGGACCGACTATCCCCGAGCACACTCCCGATGGCAGCGGACGGAGCACGGCAGAGGACCGACTATCACCGAGCACACTCCCGATGGCAGCGGACGGAGCACGGCAGAGGACCGACTATCACCGAGCACACTCCCGATGGCAGCGGACGGAGCACGGCAGAGGACCGACTATCACCGAGCACACTCCGATGGCAGCGGACGGAGCACGGCAGAGGACCGACTATCCACTCCTGATGGCAGCGGACGCAGCACGGCAGAGGACCGACTATCACCGAGCACACTCCTGATGGCAGCGGACGCAGCACGGCAGAGGACCGACTATCACCGAGCACACTCCCGATGGCAGCGGACGGAGCACGGCAGAGGACCGACTATCACCGAGCACACTCCCGATGGCAGCGGACGGAGCACGGCAGAGGACCGACTATCACCGAGCACACTCCCGATGGCAGCGGACGGAGCACGGCAGAGGACCGACTATCACCGAGCACACTCCCGATGGCAGCGGACGGAGCACGGCAGAGGACCGACTATCACCGAGCACACTCCGATGGCAGCGGACGGAGCACGGCAGAGGACCGACTATCACCGAGCACACTCCCGATGGCAGCGGACGGAGCACGGCAGAGGACCGACTATCACCGAGCACACTCCGATGGCAGCGGACGGAGCACGGCAGAGGACCGACTATCACCGAGCACACTCCCGATGGCAGCGGACGGAGCACGGCAGAGGACCGACTATCACCGAGCACACTCCCGATGGCAGCGGACGGAGCACGGCAGAGGACCGACTATCACCGAGCACACTCCGATGGCAGCGGACGGAGCACGGCAGAGGACCGACTATCACCGAGCACACTCCCGATGGCAGCGGACGGAGCACGGCAGAGGACCGACTATCACCGAGCACACTCCCGATGGCAGCGGACGGAGCACGGCAGAGGACCGACTATCACCGAGCACACTCCGATGGCAGCGGACGGAGCACGGCAGAGGACCGACTATCACCGAGCACACTCCCGATGGCAGCGGACGGAGCACGGCAGAGGACCGACTATCACCGAGCACACTCCCGATGGCAGCGGACGGAGCACGGCAGAGGACCGACTATCACCGAGCACACTCCCGATGACAGCGGAGGTAATATACATGCTGACGACGTAACTAACGCAGAAACAGAGCTGGACGAATCAACAGCAAGTCTTACCGCGCACATTTAATTGAAGGCGCCAAACGAGTACAGGACAGTCAAACATAGGGCTGGCATAGGACAGCCAAACGATATCCATAGCTGAACGTATTCGTTTCATTTGAGCATTTCCGCGCTTTCCGTCATTTGGCCACTTCAGTGCGAGGTCAGAGGAGAAAAGCGATAGAGTCGAACTGATGAGCCATGAAAGTGGGCCAACGGCTCTATATTTGTCATCCGATTCGACTTTGCATGCATAATAGACGAAGGCAACATCAAACCCGACTTTGAAGACTATCAAAGCGGCGGTGTGGCGAGGGATTCTATGAAATTGTTATCCAGCACCAGTCCAGTGTCCTAGCATTGGGAAATTTGCGTGGAAAATGACACCCTATGGATACTATTTTTCCACTCTTTTCCCAAATTTACTGTGAATTCTCCACTCCTTATTTTACAATTTACCTATTAGATAATTGGAAAATTTGATTTTGTTAAACAGAGTACCTAAATATGCTTTTTGGGTTGAATTTTTAACTCTTTATTGCTTATTTTTAGCCAGAATTGTTCACTCCGCACCCCAGCTCCAAAGCAATCCTAGGACCCTGCAACAGTCCGAATATGTGGCGCGCTGAATGCCTCACCCACCAATTATTCGGCACCGAGTTTAGTTTCTGCAACGTTTCACTAAGGCCCCGTTCTCGAGCGGAACGTAACAAGTGTGAAGCATGAACATTGGTCAAGTTTAAAAACGAATCGACAGGGGAAACCGGACCACAGGAAACCATGTAGCATGAACACGCTCCATCCAGCCGCGACATGAATTCACTACACGCAGCCACTTGCAAAGCGAACAGTCGATGTCTGCCTCAACATTAGTTTTCCATCTTTATTACACGCTGAGATTCTAGCAGACAGGACCATGGCGGGCTCAAACGTACGACATGCGGCTGTGACCGCTCAATGGCTCCGGTGAGTGGGTGATGCAATGCGTGACAGGTTGGTGCCAAGGCTGGTCAACAGCCGTATCAAAAATGGCCTTCGATCAGTTCCCAGTAACTCTTCCCACTATCAGGCAGTTCAGCATATTTGTGTTATGTTATTTGGTGCCACTTTCCCGATGTTCTTTGAATTTCATATAGAACAGTTCGCAAAGTTCAATCAATTACCGGCATACATGGATATGAATAGTAATACTCGATATAGTAGTGCGTATTTGAGGGTAATGGGAGATATATATATATATATATATATATATATATATATATATTCCAGAAATACCTATAAAATGTTTACAGCAATGTCATTCGATTGCTTGAAATAGGCGTTAACCGAGCAAACCCTCAGCTGATCAACACAATGCGTTGTGATAAGATTTCCAAAGCGAGACGCATCGGCTGGCAGCAGTTAATTATGGTGCACACTGACATAAAATGACACAAAGTTACTCTGGAAAATGTTTTATAACAGAGTAACGGTATTTGGCGCATTCGCTCATTTTGCATTTGCATCCATTTCAGCAAAAAACAATTATGATTCACAATGTTTGTATAATGATGCGTTTCCAAAGTTTGACACAACGAAGGCTAACTTTTCAGGGGCCAGCCTCGGCCCAAATGTCAGCAGTCTGGCATTAATCCGCGGGGGGCAGGCATAGTTTACCGACCACGGCAGTAAAACGAGTATCGCTCATCGCCGCGGATTACAGGCCGCCAGAACAGTGCGGAGACGGAGCAGAGGCAGGGCACTCGGCCCGGCGTGACCCGGACAGGGCACTCGGACCGGCGTGACCCGAACAGGGCACTCGGCCCGGCGTGACCCGAACAGGGCACTCGGACCGACGTGACCCGGACAGGGCACTCGGACCGGCGTGACCCGAACAGGGCACTCGGCCCGGCGTGACCCGGACAGGCCACTCGGCCCGGCGTGACCCGGACAGGGCACTCGGACCGGCGTGACCCGAACAGGGCACTCGGCCCGGCGTGACCCGAACAGGGCACTCGGACCGGCGTCACCCGAACAGGGCACTCGGCCCGGCGTGACCCGGACAGGGCACTCGGCCCGGCGTGACCCGGACAGGGCACTCGGACCGGCGTGACCCGGACAGGGCACTCGGACCGGCGTGACCCGGACAGGCCCTAGACCTGGGGGCGTGACTCAGACAGGGCACTCGGACCGGCGTGACCCGAACAGGGCACTCGGACCGACGTGACCCGGACAGGGCACTCGGACCGGCGTGACCCGAACAGGGCACTCGGCCCGGCGTGACCCGGACAGGCCACTCGGCCCGGCGTGACCCGGACAGGGCACTCGGACCGGCGTGACCCGAACAGGGCACTCGGCCCGGCGTGACCCGAACAGGGCACTCGGACCGGCGTCACCCGAACAGGGCACTCGGACCGGCGTGACCCGAACAGGGCACTCGGCCCGGCGTGACCCGGACAGGGCACTCGGACCGGCGTGACCCGGACAGGGCACTCGGACCGGCGTGACCCGGACAGGCCCTAGACCTGGGGCGTGACTCAGACAGGGCACTCGGCCCGGCGTGACCCGGACAGGGCACTCGGACCGGCGTGACCCGGACAGGCCCTAGACCTGGGGCGTGACTCAGACAGGGCACTCGGCCCGGCGTGACCCGGACAGGGCACTCGGACCGGCGTGACCCGGACAGGCCCTAGACCTGGGGCGTGACTCAGACAGGGCACTCGGCCCGACGTGACTCAGACAGGGCACTCGGCCCGGCGTGACTCAGACAGGGCACTCGGACCGGCGTGACCCGGACAGGGCACTCGGCCCGGCGTGACCCGGACAGGCCCTAGACCTGGGGCGGGACCGCGGTATGACTCACACGTAGACAATTATATGTTTGTTTGTTTACGTTTCTATTGTTCTGTTAACAATTAACAATATGCAGGAAGGTTTCTGTATGCCTGGTTACAGGGTCATACAATATTTATGACACTGAACAGTGAACATCAGCCTTGGCATTTTTGCCATTTTCTGGACTTTTTGAGTCCAAAGAATTTTGCTCTCATCTTTTTTTCTGAAAATTTGCTCTCTTTTCACCTGATCTTTCAGGGTTTTTTTCTCACCTGATCCTGACATTGCAGTTACAATACAGTTCAATTTTCCTCACAAGGATTTAACGTCTATTACAAATCAGGATTTGTTTACTTTCCCAGTAAAATAATTTTCAAAAATTAAAATATTAATTTTCCTAACACGAAAATTGTACTCTCCAACTATGGATTTTTACTCTCCGGGACCAGGTCATGAAACGAAAAATCAAACACTGCTGAACATTGGCCGTGCAGCTTCGGCGTCTGTCCTGCCCTTGTCCCTGTCTACTCAGTCTAGCTTCATGCTGACCTCCGCCTGATGCATACATGCAACATGTACAGCAATAAGGGGATTTACAATGGAATGAAAATAGACAAGCCACAGCCGTCCAACTGGCCCCACAATCCACACACAGCACCAGCGCTAACTGCGCAAAACATTTGTTCCCAGTAACTACGAGCCGAATTTCGTTCAAAATGAAGGATACAAAGTATCGAATTACTTCATTGGCATACATGTGCACTGTGCAGAAATATGAGGTTGCAACTAGTTGCAAGACATACCTACCTTTACAGTCGATTTTGCATGTATTAGTGATTGCATGCATGGCACGAGTCAGACGGAGGCGGGGCTACTACAAAGATGTTTGCCTTACCAGTAAGGCGCCGTAGTTGGCGATGAACGCGCGAGCGCGAAAGAAATATATGGCGAATTTCAACTCGATCGGGCAAGTAGTTTCTGAGATACAAAAAAGGTGCGCACGTGCGAACGTGCAGAGGCACCCATCCTGACCTGTGGGAAAGAGGCGGCTGAGAGGTCCCTAACCACACACCGAATTTGAACACAATCGGCTCAGCCGTTCCTGAGATATATAATAGGGGTGTGCACGTGCGCACGTGCAAAGGCACCCCACTCCTGACTTTTGGGAAAGTGACGGCTGATGGGTCCCTAACCACACACCAAATTTGCACACAATCTGCCCAGCCGTTGCGGAGTTTTTGCGAGAAAACACTTTTCAACACCCCTCACGCGACACGCGCCACGCCACACGGGCCAGGACGGGTTGGGCCGGGACGCTCATATTCAGATTTTACCCATACACCATGACGAGCGAGCGAGCGCTTCGCGCTCGCTCGTAATTAGTTGCCTTTTAAAATGGAGGATCCGTTGCTGGCAGTATAGCACGCGTTGTCTTCAGTTTTGCTGATCGCTACGCTATGGCCAGAAATGACCGAGGAGAATATGTTTCGCCATGAAATTGGATCCTGCAAGGGTTCACGGAAACCCTGTTTATCGGCAAGATATATATATATATATATATATATATATATATATATATATATATATATATATATATATATATATATATATATATATATATATATATATATATATATATATATATATATATATATATATATATATATATATATATATATATATATATATATATATATATATATATATATATATATATATATATATATATATATATATATATATATATATATATATATATATATATATATATATATATATATATATATATATATATATATATATATATATATATATATATATATATATATATATATATATATATATATATATATATATATATATATATATATATATATATATATATATATATATATATATATATATATATATATATATATATATATATATATATATATATATATATATATATATATATGTGTGTGTGTGTGTGTGCGTGTTATGGGTGGATAATGGATATGGGATAAAATTGTCCGGACTTTTCAATGGAGTATTTTTCAGTGAGCAATACTGCTCCATTTGCTGTACAGGGAGCGATAAAGCAGGTTGGATATCCAAAACGTAGAATTATATTCTTTCCACTCGATAATTAACAAAGCCATCAGCCGAACAGTCTCATTTATTTTTTTGGCATACCTTTAGCCCTTTCGGTTCCCGAGAAATGAATAAAAACAAACTGAAAAACGCTCGAAAATCGACGGATCCACAGTCAAAGCTTACTGGCGCGTGCCCCGTCTCGCGTGGAGACCCACATCTGGTATGACACTATTCGCCGTTCTTTCCTCTACACAAGTGTGCCAGTTTCATCCCGATCCGACCTATAGTTGGCGAGATATGCGTCCGAGATTGTAACCGTATTCGCCCGTTTTTGAACGTTCGAAAACCTCGGCCGCCCCATGTTAAACCTATGGGAACTTCGATCACGCGCCACGCGCTCGCTAGACACCGCACCGGGATGATTGTGCCTAAGCAATGTATTATCCACTAAGATACAACATGATAACAGTTCAGCTCCGCCAAGTGCTTTGAATCGTGAGATATCCCCAAATAACATGCATACCTACACGACCTGAGCCCGTTTTAGATCGCTTGTTGGACTCCGGCTTCGCGCCTTCGGCGCTCCGCCTCCGTCTGAATTAATTAATTTAAGTTTGACCAAGGTCATCCATTTCCACGATATATTTGGCCGGTGTAAAGCCCGTCTCAATGCCGTGTCAGCGTCTCTGAGCAGCCCTGAACACTGACCTGGGTGGGCTGGAAGGGCGGCATGTGGAACCCCACAGGCCGGGAGACGTCGTGCCGTCTGCTCGGCTCGCCACGGGTATGGAACCGGTGGCCGGCGGTCGGGCCGCCCAGCGCCAGCAGCACGGCCGCGGCGGCCGCCGCCAGCAGCCGCAGACTCGCCATCACGCCTGGAGACGGTAGAGACATCAGCAACACAGCACAGCAGTCACAGCCGCAGACTCGCCATCACGACTGGAGACGGTACAGAGACATCAGCAACACAGCACAGCAGTCACAGCCGCAGACTCCCCATCACGCCTGGAGACGGTACAGAGACATCAGCAACACAACACAGCAGGCACAGCCGCAGACTCACCATCACGACTGGAGACGGTACAGAGACATCAGCAACACAGCACAGCAGTCACAGCCGCAGACTCCCCATCACGCCTGGAGACGGTACAGAGACATCAGCAACACAGCACAGCAGTCACAGCCGCAGACTCGCCATCACGCCTGGAGACGGTACAGAGACATCAGCAACACAGCACAGCAGGCACAGCCGCAGACTCACCATCACGACTGGAGACGGTACAGAGACATCAGCAACACAGCACAGCAGTCACAGCCGCAGACTCGCCATCACGACTGGAGACGGTACAGAGACATCAGCAACACAGCACAGCAGTCACAGCCGCAGACTCACCATCACGCCTGGAGACGGTACAGAGACATCAGCAACACAGCACAGCAGTCACAGCCGCAGACTCGCCATCACGACTGGAGACGGTACAGAGACATCAGCAACACAGCAGAGCAGTCACAGCCGCAGACTCGCCATCACGCCTGGAGACGGTACAGAGACATCAGCAACACAACACAGCAGGCACAGCCGCAGACTCGCCATCACGACTGGAGACGGTACAGAGACATCAGCAACACAGCACAGCAGTCACAGCCGCAGACTCGCCATCACGCCTGGAGACGGTACAGAGACATCAGCAACACAGCACAGCAGGCACAACCGCAGACTCGCCATCACGCCTGGAGACGGTACAGAGACATCAGCAACACAGCACAGCAGGCACAGCCGCAGACTCGCCATCACGCCTGGAGACGGTACAGAGACATCAGCAACACAGCACAGCAGGCACAGCCGCAGACTCGCCATCACGCCTGGAGACGGTACAGAGACATCAGCAACACAGCACAGCAGGCACAGCCGCAGACTCGCCATCACGCCTGGAGACGGTACAGAGACATCAGCAACACAACACAGCAGGCACAGCCGCAGACTCGCCATCACGCCTGGAGACGGTACAGAGACATCAGCAACACAGCACAGCAGGCACAGCCGCAGACTCGCCATCACGCCTGGAGACGGTACAGAGACATCAGCAACACAGCACAGCAGTCACAACCGCAGACTCGCCATCACGCCTGGAGACGGTACAGAGACATCAGCAACACAGCACAGCAGTCACAGCCGCAGACTCGCCATCACGACTGGAGACGGTACAGAGACATCAGCAACACAGCACAGCAGGCACAGCCGCAGACTCGCCATCACGCCTGGAGACGGTACAGAGACATCAGCAACACAGCACAGCAGTCACAGCCGCAGACTCGCCATCACGCCTGGAGACGCCATCACGCCTGGAGACTAGTGAGCCAAGGTGTTATGACGTCGCAAGCAAATGGTACCACTAAATATGTATTTATTTATAAATAAATAAATATTTAGCGTTAAATATTTAACTGGTATCATTTGCTTGCGACGTCATAACACCCTGGCTCACTAGCGGTCCCTGGCGTCCAACTGCTGCATCAACTCCAGCTGATAGTGCTAGCTTCTAGATTGCAAACCACTCAGGGATCGAGAAATGAAAGACGAAAATATTCCAAGGAGGCTGACCTTAAAACAAGTAGACTATCATTATCAGTTGGGTAAAGAGAGATGACGCTGTCGGTTTAAAAGCCCTATTTTTTATATAAATTTAATCCGAATGTTTTTGAATGGATATATTTCCGAGGTCAGCCCCGCGCTAAGCATAGCTTGTTGCGCAGGCCCCGACCCCACCACCCGATCAAGCAATTCCTGGCGTCCGGCAGAATTTAGAAGCGAAGGTTTTACGTGCCCGACATACCTGGACACGGTCCGCCCCTCCCTCTGACGTCACCTGACCTTGAGTGCGACCGCTGCCACCGGCCGCAGGTCATCCCAGTCAGGAGCAAATAGCGAGCGCCAAAGCGACTCGAACCCGGGCTGCCACTACCGGGTGAGGTCAGAAGCCCGGCGCTCTCCCAACTGAGCTACAGGGGCGGACAATTCAACATTTCCCTATTAAAATACACATGGGCCTTATTTTTACAGATGTCAAAATCAAACTTGAATATCTTTTTGATTAGATCATTGCGGTTGTTTTAACTGCTACCGTACTTAATTTCAATACCAAGCCATCAAAATGGCTATATCAGCTCAAATATAATGTTAAGGTGGGATAGTCCCTTTAATGTATTGTTTGAATTAGTAGTTTTTTCCTTCTCTTATAAATGTGATTATTTCATTATTTCACATTTACCTATACCAAACTGATATAATAACTGTCATGTTTGTTTTGAATGTTTCGGTGATTTCAATAATTTTGTATACACAAGTTGGCCAAGCTCAGCCAGCTTTGATTCAATGTAAATTTATCATGGTTTGCTTTCACTGAATTTACTTGCTATTGCCTAATGAACTATTATATAAATGGCTGGGTTGATGTTTTCCAAAGCTTATGTTTGTAACCATAGTGTTGGCAGCACACTTCTCTTTTCATACCCACATGACATAGTACACTGCTGAATAACCTGCATAATTAAGTGACAGCAACACATTCAAGCATGGCTAATTCACATTTTAGTATGTTGTATGTGTACCTTTTGATTATCAAGCACCAACTTGGACATCATAGATTCAGTGAGGATAGACCCAGCACCAGACCTACCACATGATGCCACTATGTATGCCACCTTGTAACATGTCTGTGAACTGAATTTGCAATCCTCTATTGTGGTGTTGGCCAAATGTAGTCCTTTCTTCTAACTGTTCTAAGTTGTCTTATCTTATCATAGATAATAGGCATATACATTTCCTGACCCGGCATTACAATGGGAAACCATATAAAACAGCTCTGAGCTGCACATTTTGGACTGTGTGAATATTTGGAAACACTAAGCGATTAGCAATGTGCCAAGGAATACAGGCAGTCACACACAGGATGCAATGTTTTGAAAATCCCACCAAACAGGTACCCACATAGGTACTGTAAATCATTAACTACAAGGGAGTGAATAACTTAAAATGGATGGAAGGCAATTGTTTTCACACTTCACAGACTGTAACTGCTCAACCAAATCAAATTTATTTGATACTGCTACCTCATGCACACCTTGCCTTATTTACCTTACCTTGCTAGCTCAACAGACTTAAATAAAATCCATTAAATGGAAGTGGCACATTGATAAAATAAATATGTACAGGTCTGGTGGCTTTCCTATACTGTCTTGTACTAGAGACAATGCCAATGGTCAGGTAGATGACTTTAGCTTGATTGTTGGAATCGTTTATCAATCTGGGTGATCAGAGACATGACATCAAGATTGTCTGCCAATAACCACATTTAATTGTGTATGTTACTCTGCATGACATGAGGCCAGTCATTGCATTTAGGAGCCATAATCTGTGGATGAACCTTTTTAAAGCAAACAGTGGGTGTTCAAGCTTGGTGTGAAGAGTGTACACATTGAGTGTCTACAGTTCAACGTTAAGTTGACGAAACCAATCTAAATCACACAATCCCCCTAATTTGGCCACAGACTTTATGCAACTGCTTTGATTGCTATCATAATGACATGTAAAGTGAAGAAGATGTCAATGTGTCAGTGCAGATGAGTAAGTTTTCTACCTGATGCTGATATAGGGTCAACTGCTGTAACCCAAGACACATCCTATCCTGACTTGTCATGCTATCAGAATGTAAACAATGTGTCAGTATCGTCTGGATTCTGATAGCATGAAAAGTCTGGGTGTTTATAGTCACTACCTTCTTTACACAATATTTATGTATAATAAGCACATCAAACAATAGAGAATTTCCCAATTAGTACATTTCAGTTGTAAAAACAGTTTCATTCACAACAATTACATACAATTTAAATATTTCAAATATCTCACCACTTCATGTCGCCGCCACACATGAACTTTACCCAGCGTTCATCAGCTGACTTCCTAGGATGATGCTGATTGGTCAGTTGGGTTGGTGCAAGGTCAAATAGATCAGTTGAGAAGTTGGACAAGCGAAGCCGCCAGGTTGATGTTACTAGGAAAATATTAACAAGCATCTATCTTCAGCCAACATAATTAATGGCTAGAAGCAAATCTTGCTGCTGGCTACAAGCGGTAGGTTAGGTTTTATGAAATACTGTGAAAGGTCAGGTTCGATTATGTTAATATTGTTTCAGTAACATCATTATTCTGCGGTACCATCCATACCAATGCATTAACCTTGATGTACAGGAGTGCTGAATGGGACGACACGTTGAAACATCATGTTGCTGCAGCCTGATAAAAGACATCATTATTCTGCGGTACCATCCATACCAATGCATTAACCTTGATGTACAGGAGTGCTGAATGGGATGACACGTTGAAACATCATGTTGCTGCAGCTTGATAAAAGACATCATTATTCTGCGGTACCATCTATACCAATGCATTAACCTTGATGTACAGGAGTGCTGAATGGGACGACACGTTGAAACATCATGTTGCTGCAGCCTGATAAAAGACATCATTATTCTGCGGTACCATCCATACCAATGCATTAACCTTGATGTACAGGAGTGCTGAATGGGACGACACGTTGAAACATCATGTTGCTGCAGCCTGATAAAAGACATTATTCTGCGGTACCATCCATACCAATGCATTAACCTTGATGTACAGGAGTGCTGAATGGGATGACACATTGAAACATCATGTTGCTGCAGCCTGATAAAAGACATCATTATTCTGCGGTACCATCTATACCAATGCATTAACCTTGATGTACAGGAGTGCTGAATGGGACGACACGTTGAAACATCATGTTGCTGCAGCCTGATAAAAGACATCATTATTCTGCGGTACCATCTATACCAATGCATTAACCTTGATGTACAGGAGTGCTGAATGGGACGACACGTTGAAACATCATGTTGCTGCAGCCTGATAAAAGACATCATTATTCTGCGGTACCATCCATACCAATGCATTAACCTTGATGTACAGGAGTGCTGAATGGGACGACACGTTGAAACATCATGTTGCTGCAGCCTGATAAAAGACATTATTCTGCGGTACCATCCATACCAATGCATTAACCTTGATGTACAGGAGTGCTGAATGGGACGACACGTTGAAACATCATGTTGCTGCAGCCTGATAAAAGACATCATTATTCTGCGGTACCATCCATACCAATGCATTAACCTTGATGTACAGGAGTGCTGAATGGGACGACACGTTGAAACATCATGTTGCTGCAGCCTGATAAAAGACATCATTATTCTGCGGTACCATCCATACCAATGCATTAACCTTGATGTACAGGAGTGCTGAATGGGACGACACGTTGAAACATCATGTTGCTGCAGCCTGATAAAAGACATCATTATTCTGCGGTACCATCCATACCAATGCATTAACCTTGATGTACAGGAGTGCTGAATGGGACGACACGTTGAAACATCATGTTGCTGCAGCCTGATAAAAGACATCATTATTCTGCGGTACCATCCATACCAATGCATTAACCTTGATGTACAGGAGTGCTGAATGGGACGACACGTTGAAACATCATGTTGCTGCAGCCTGATAAAAGATGTCTCCAAAAAGTAACTATTTGGCATCAGAAGGTAAATTTCAGCATACATAAGATGTGATATGGGCTGTAACATTCATTTTAAGTGTATAAATTGATGAAATGTTCAGTTTTTCCAATATCTTGGGCACTAGGATAAAATCTCCACAATGACCAAAGTCTGCACCACCACCCCTCAGGTGGTGGTGCAGAGACTTAAGCTTTGGCTTTTGCACCATCACCTGGACTGGACTCAGATGATTGTCATCATCTCATCATAGCAATAAATGTTCTTGTTGTTGTTGGTATCTGATATTCAGATGTGTCTGAATATAAGACTTTTACCCTAAGACCTAAAGGACACCACAATTCCAAATGCCACAATGTGGATTGCTTGAGTTATTTGACGCCCATAACAATCTAATGAGAAAAACAGGTAACATTTCAAACAAGCAAATCAATTGCAATGGAACAATGGAAAACATCAGAAAGAGCAAAAAGAAAGTATCACCACACCAGTGAGAAATCATAGAAAAAAATATTATACCTAACTCAACCTGAAGTCTGAACCGAAACTGCGATTGGATTGAAAGATCACGGCTTGTACACCAGCACCAACTTCAACTTACCTCAACACAAACAGTTAATATCTTGGGGAAGTCAAGGCAGAAATGGTAGTTGGCTAATAAGTAGTCACAAACTCAACTTTGAAAACCTTAACCATATGTTAGTTATCAAAACACAGGGTTCGCATCAAGGACACGGCCGCGCGCAACCCTCCGCCCACGAGAATGCGCATAGACTGATGCAGGGGGGTGTCATCCCGGGATTCCCCATGTATTGGCTGCCGAGCGTTCACGCATTAGCAACGTCACTGGTGCAGTGGTCCAGTCGTGGCCAGCCCCGCCGCCGCAGCTGCGCTTTCGAGGGTTTTGCAGTCTTTTGACGGGTGTTGACGAGAGCGGCAATTTGAAGTCGTCGCCGTTAGATAAGTAAGTTATGTTGCAAGTCTATATTTTTTATATTTTTCTCTCTCGTTTTTTAGCATGTCTTGAACATTAAGCCAAAACAATGCCATTTGCAACATTTCCAGGTACAACGTATGGCCCTCACCCCTCAGCCAGACTAGAACAGCGTATGACCGTCTCGCCCCTCAGCCAGACTGGGGCAGCGTACGGCCGTCTCGCCTCTCAGCCGGGCCGGGGCAGCGTATGTCCGTCTCGCCCCTCAGCCAGACCAGAGCAGCGTATGGCCGTCTCCTCCCTCAGCCGGACCGGGGCTGAGGGAAGGTATGGCCGTCTCATCCCTCAGTCGGACCGGGGCAGCGAACGGCCGTCTCGCCCATCAACCGGACCGGGGCAGCGTACGGCCGTCTCACCCCTCAGCAGGACCGGAGCAGCGAACGGCCGTCTCGCCCCTCAGCCAGACCGGTGCAGCACATGGCCGTCTCGCCCCTCAGCCAGACCGGGGCAGCGTGTGGCCGTCTCGCCGCTCAGCCGGACCAGTGCGGCGTATGCCTGTCTCACCCCTCAGCCAGACCGGGCAGCGTACGGCCGTCCCCCCCCCCCCCCCCCCCCCTCAGCCGGACCGGGGCAACGTACAGCCGTCTCGCCCTCAGACGGGGCAGCGTATATGTCCGTCTCGCCCCTCAGCCAGACCGGGGCAGCGTACGACCGTCTCCCCTTCTCAGCCGGACCGGGGAAGGGTATGTCCGTCTTGCTCCTCAGCCAGACCAGGGCAGCGTATGTCCGTCTTGCCCCTCAGCCTGACCAGGGCAGCGTATGGCCGTCTCCTCCCTCAGCCGGACCGGGGCTGAGGGAGGGTATGGCCGTCACATCCCTCAGTCGGACCGGGGCATCGAACGGCCGTCTCGCCCATCAGCCGGATCGGGGCAGCATACGGCCGTCTCACCCTCAGCCGGACCGGTGCAGCGCATGGCCGTCTCACCCCTCAGCCAGACCGGTACAGCGTATGGCCGTCTCGCCCTTCAGCCAGACCGGGGCAGCGTATGGCCGTCCCCCTCAGCCGGACCGGGGCAGTGTATGGCCGTCTCACCTTTCAGTCAGACCGGTGCAGCGTATGGCCGTCTCGCCAGTCGCCCCTCACACAGACCGGGGCAGAGTATGGCCGTCTCCCCCTCAGCATGAATTAAGGGAGGGATAATTATTCGTGGTAAGCGTAATCTTAAAGGAAATAGTTCACCTTCAACATGGGATTTTGAACTGAAATAGCAGTTTTGTAGCCCGTGTTGAGAAATCCTTATCTGCAACTTGTCTTTGCTGAAAAGACTCTCCAGCCGAAGATATTTGACTTTTTGGCGAAGGAATGCGGCGCATATATGATATACCGTACCGTCTGAGAGTGCCAGCACTATCAGGGCGCATGCGCAGACCAATAACGCACACCATAACATTAATAATTTACGACCTTCTGTCCTGAATTGGCGCGATGTAGGACCATTTTTGAAAAGAAAAAAAGAAACTGTGTTAAAAAATATAATAAAATCGTGTTCTGAAAAATTTCCGAAGGTGAACTATTTCCTTTAAATAGGATCGTACCTTAGACGCAACTATCCGCATCCCTATCGAAATATTCACACCGCACCGAGCCGCGTGCGGCGACAGCCGAGTGGGACCAGAGAACCAGTGACATCACGCTAGTGTTTAGCGATTAGGGCGCTAAAATCCTCGGCGGAGGCCTGTTCAAAGGGGGTCTGCCAGAATACTTATATAATGAGTAGGTTCAAGCTCGGCCACTGCCATGTCTACGTCACGCCTGGTTCAAACTAAAATAAATTAAATTGGTTAGAGCTGCTGCGAGGAACATTATTCTTTAGGGTTGATGACCTTAACCTCGATGTATCAAAACGTTAAATTACCGATAGACTGTATTGATATTTCGGCCACAGGCCTTTGTCAAAATTACATATGAGTGAATACAATGTTTACATGAAATGTTACAATGTTTACAATGTTACAATGTTTACAATGTTACAATGTTTACATGTTTTCATGTAAACATTGTATTCACTCATATGTAATTTTGACAAAGGCCTGTGGCCGAAATATCAATACAGTCTATCGGTAATTTAACGTTTTGATACATCGAGGTTAAGGTCATCAACCCTAATGGTTTTAATCATAAAATAAATTAACTATATTACCATATCAACTATTTCTGGTATTCTTTTTGGAATAGTTCTCATTTTCTTCTAGAATTTCATTTAAATAGTAGGATATGGTAATCACATCGGAAAATATCTGAATAGAAAACGAAATATATTTAATACAATTTTGTGTGTATTTGAATGAAAATAATATTCAAAGTTCATTGGTACATGAATCTTATTGGAAAAATGCCTATAACTACCATCTTAACGATATATCACAATTAGTCAGCTGTAACAGAGTTTGCTCCGGCGCGCCGTGTGGGCGGAACATGCCGCCACTCGACCGAGAATTGTGAACGATTTGAGTGTCTCAAATAAAATCGGAGGCCATTCCAGGAATCTTGAAGAAACGAGCTTCCCATTGAGCATAAATACTAGTATCCATCTCTTTTAAATAACAAATTAAAGGGGGGTAACTACCAAGCCTCTTTCATTCCCTTAAAGGGAAATAATGACCTTTTTCCACAAAAATGGAGTTAGCACTTGAAATCGCCAGACGAGACCAAAATATATTGTAAATTCATCACATTTTGCATGAAAACTTTCCTACCGAAAGATATTTTAAGTTAAAGTTGATAGGCGTTCCACACTTTTAACGACCGGTATTTGCAAGTACTTTTGGTCCTCATCAAACTGCGGGCTTTTCCCGTATTGTTTTTTTACGTAATGAAGTGGAAAATATATTGTGCGTTCTGCTTGTTGTGATTATATGCCCGGCGATGTTCTAAAACTAACAGCGATTGGAAAAAGTGGCAATAAAATCGGAAGCTCATCGATGCACATCAACGGCGGCATAGTTAGTGGTTGCGACCCTCAATTTCTGAAAATAAATTCATTTGTTTTCAACATTAGGAGTATTGTATAATTTGTCTGTGGCTGTATATAACACTATGCTTTATATTATCATGCAAAATAATCATTTTTCCCCAAAAACTAACAAACAATAACACAAAACTGGTAATTAAATCGGAAGCTCATCGATGCACATCGACGGCGACCTATTTAGCGTCGGCGATTTGTTTACAAAGCATTGTCATTCTTCTCGGCGCACTTAACCATTGTGGCGGGTTGTTGCTAGTAGCGCTTTCGTTCTCCATGGCAACCAGGCGTGAGCCAATGAAAAGCCAGAACGTAATCCCTTTCTGGCTTTTGATTGGCTGACGCCTGGTTGCCATGGAGAACGAAAGCGCTACTAGCGTGTGTCCGAGCAGCGCTCAGTTTGATCGGAAATGTCACAGAGCCTCCAAAAATGCCGCAATCGATGTACACAATGGTAGGGAAGGGCGAATTTGTAAATGACCTTCATGAAGTACACAAGGTACTTGTTTTGTATTTTTCCCAAACTTACAACTTCGAATTTGGGAATAGTTTTATTTAATTCTTAAATTTAAATAAAATAATTGTAAAACCATAGCGGTAGCCTAAGAAATTGTTGCTAACAAAATCAAAAGGTCATTATTTCCCTTTAAAGGGAAATAATGACCTTTTGATTTTGTTAGCAACAATTTCTTAGGCTACCGCTATGGTTTTAAAATTATTTTATTTAAATTTAAGAATTAAATAAAATTATTCCCAAATTCGAAGTTGTAAGTTTGGGAAAAATACAAAACAAGTACCTTGTGTACTTCATGAAGGTCATTTACAAATTCGCCCTTCCCTACCATTGTGTACATCGATTGCGGCATTTTTGGAGGCTCTGTGACATTTCCGATCAAACTGAGCGCTGCTCGGACACACGCTAGTAGCGCTTTCGTTCTCCATGGCAACCAGGCGTCAGCCAATCAAAAGCCAGAAAGGGATTACGTTCTGGCTTTTCATTGGCTCACGCCTGGTTGCCATGGAGAACGAAAGCGCTACTAGCAACAACTCGCCACAATGGTTAAGTGCGCCGAGAAGCATGACAATGCTTTGTAAACAAATCGCCGACGCTAAATAGGTCGCCGTCGATGTGCATCGATGAGCTTCCGATTTAATTGCCAGTTTTGTGTTATTGTTTGTTAGTTTTTTGGGGAAAAATTATTATTTTGCATGATAATATAAAGCATAGTGTTATATACAGCCACAGACAAATTATACAATACTCCTAATGTTGAAAACAAATGAATTTATTTTCAAAAATTGAGGGTCGCAACTACTAACTATGCCGCCGTTAATGTGCATCGATGAGCTTCCGATTGTATTGCCACTTTTTCCAATCGCTGTTAGTTTTAGAAGATCGCCGGGCATATAATCACAACAAGCAGAACGCACAATATATTTTCCACTCCATTGCGTAAAAAAACAATACGGGAAAAGCCCGTAGTTTGATGAGGACCAAAAGTACTTGCAAGTACCGGTCGTTAAAAGTGTGGAACGCTTATCAACTTTAACTTGAAATATCTTTCGGTAGGAAAGTTTTCATGCAAAATGTGATGAATTTACAATATATTTTGGTCTCGTCTGGCGATTTCAAGTGCTACCTTCATTTTTGTGGAAAAAGGTCATTATTTCCCTTTAACACTGGAGCGGGATTCGGCTGCCATGGTGATGTCACGACTACCAAACAACTTGCGCCCCCCTCCCCCCCACATCCCTCCCTCCGGGGTCTGCGGCCGCCGCGGCTTCGTGTGTCTTTTAGTAAGTGCGATACTTTAGTGCGATACTTTGAAGTGCGATACTTTAGTAAATGCGCTATTTTAAGCGATTGCCAAAACCTTAACTAACCTAACCTTACCTAACCCCGCCATTCAAGGAAATTGTTCACCTTCAACATTAGTTCTAAACTGAGATAGCAGTTTTGTAGCCCGTCTTGGGAAACCCCTATCTGCAAGTTTTCTTGACTGAAAAGACTCTCCAGCCGAATATATTTGAATTTTTGGCGAAGGAATGCGGTGCTGGCGAAAGAATGTTGTACTGGTTCTAGCCCGGGCAGAGGCTATACCATCAGCCAATCAGCTTGCAGCTGGTGCTAGCAAGCAGGGCCGGCGCCACAGGGGGGGGGGGGGGGGGGCAGGAGGGGCAGCTGCCCCTCCAACCGCCAGCTGGGCCCTTTTCGGCCAGCCTGGCGGGCGGACGAGCTGAATGTTCTCTCAGACTGTCTCGGGGCGCGATGAAGCAGCGCAAGCTCAACTCTGTGGCAGTCTGCCAAGTGCCATGTCCATCAGGAGACGCGCGAGGTTCCTGATCGGGATATGGCGCGCGAATATGCGTCGCTGAACGGTGCTCGTCGTTCCACCTTCGGAACGTTTTGATGTCATCTGCGATCAGGCACATAGCCAAGGGGGCGGCGGCCGGTGGGTGCGCCCCCCCCCCCCCCCCTGGAGGCCAGGAGGGCCCTTTTCGGAGCGCTGCGCACGCAGAAAAGGGCCGACGAGACCGCGCGAAGCGCGATATCATGGGCTCTTTACCACGCGAAGCGTGGTCTTTAGAGAGTTTAGAGCACTTCAGAGGCCCTTTATGGCCACCAGGGCCCTCTCTGAAAGACCAGAGGGCCCCTTGGACGTTCAAAAGAGCCCTGTGCATGTCAAAGGGACCCCTGTCCAGACCGAAAGGTCCCTGAGCGGGTCAGATGGCCCCCTGAACACGTCGAATGGGCCCCCTAGATAGCACAGAGGGGCCCCTGGGCAGGTCGTCAGGCCCCTGAGCATGTCGGCAGGGCGACAAAGCAGCCAGCGCAGTCCATTGCTAGGTCATAAGGCCCCCTGAGCAGGTTAGAGTGCTCCTTAACAGACCAGAGGGCACCTGGCAAGTTAAAAGGGCCCCTGTGCAGGTCAGAGGGGCCCCTGACCAGACTGCAAGGTCCTCTAGGTGGGTCAGAAGGGCCCCTGAACATGCCAAATGGGCCCCTAGTCAGCTCGGAGGGGCCCCAGGGCATGTCGGAGGGCCCTCGGAGCATGTCGCAAGGCGACAAAGCAGCCAGCGCAGTCCGACCAGAAGAGTCGCTGGGCAGATCGGAGGGGCTCCTGGGCAAGTCAGAGGGGCCCCTGGCTAGTCCGAAAGGGCCCCTGGGCCGGTCGGAAGGGCCCTTGAACATGCCGGATGAGTTCCTAGCCAGACTGGAGGGGCCCCTGGCAGACACGTAGCCAAGGGGGGGGGGGGGGGGGGTGCAGGGGTGCAGCCGCCCCCTCCCCCTGTATGCCAGGGGGGAGCGTTTTTTTCTTCTTTCTTTTTCTGCGCGCGAGGCGCTTTTCGGCGCGCGAGAGCCCTTTTCGGTGCGCGCAGCGCGCCGACGAGACCGCGCGAAGCGCGGTATCATGGGCTCTTTACCACGCGAAGCGTGGTCTTTTTAGAGTTTAGAGCACTTCAGAGACCCTTTAGGCCCACCAGGGCCCTTTCTGAAAGACCAGAGGGCCCCTTGGACGTTCAAAAGAGCCCTGTGCATGTCAGAGGGGTCCCTGACCAGACCGAAAGGGCCTTTGAGCTGGTCAGAGGGCCCCTGAACACGTCGAATGGGCCCCTAACTTGCACAGAGGGGCCCCTGGGCAGGTCGAGAGACCCCTGAGTATGTCGACAGGGCGACAAAGCGGTCAGCGCAGTCCCTTGCTAGGTGATAAGGTCCCCTGAGCAGGTTGGGGGTCTCTGAACAGACCAGAGGGCCCCTGGGAAGTTACAAGAGCCCCTGTGCAGGTCAGAAGGGCCCCTGACCAGACTGAAAGGGTCCCTAGGTGGGTCAGAAGGGCCCCTGAACATGCCGAATGGGTCCCTAGTCAGCACGGAGGGGCCCCAGGTCAGGTCGGAGGGCCATCAGAGCATGTCGCAAGGCGACAAAGCAGCCAGCGCAGTCACTTGCCAGGTCGGAAGGGCCCCTTAGAAGGCTGGAGGGCCCCTGGAGAGACCAGAGGGCTCCTGTAAAGTTCAAAGGGCCCCTGTGCAGATCAAAGGGGCCCCTGACCAGACCGACAGGACCTCTGGGCTGGTAAGAAGGACCCCGGAACGTGCTGAATTGGCCCCTAGCCAGCACGGAGGGGCCCAAGGCAGGTCGGAGGGCCCCTTGCACATGTTGACAGGGCGACAAAGCAGCCACCGCAATTAGACTAGAAGAGTCGCTGGGCAGATCGGAGTGGCTCTTGAGCAAGTCAGAGGGGTCCCTGGCTAGACCGAAAGGGTCCCTGGGCCGGTCGGAAGGGCTCTTGAACATGCGAGATGAGTTTTTAGCCAGGCTGGAGGGGCCCCTGGGCAGGTCGGAGGGGCCCTGAGCATGCCGGTAGGGTGACAAAGCAGCCAGTGCAGTCCCTGGCCAGGCCGGAAGGACCTCTGGACATGCCGAATGGCCCCTTGACATACAAGAGGGGCTTCTTGGAAGGTCAGAGGAGTCCTTGGTCAGACCGGAAGGACCAAAAGCATGTAGAGATCCCAGATGAAGATTACATAGAAAGAGGACTTACTCCACAATAAAAATATTAAAAGCGGAGCTTTTGGGTATATTGTAACACCCTTCGTCAGGGTGTTACAATATACCCGAAAGCTCCGATTTTAATTTTTCTTGTAGAGTTAGCACTCTTTGTATTTTATATATATCACCCACTCCATATCATGTCTTTTCGCTTCGCTGATCCCAGATGAGTCCCTGAACACGAACAGGTCGGAAGGGCGTTCAAAAGGTCGGAGGGGCTCTAGACGATCTGAAGAGACCCTGGGCCTTTCAACAGTAAAAATGCAGTTGTCCAGAGAATAAAACTCAAAATTTTCGCGCCGTTCCGCGGCGCAATTGAACTACAAAGTCAATGATATGCGGGTTAGAAGAAAAAAAACGGCCCGTTTCTCGGCGCATTTATGCGTTATGTTGCTACTTCCCTATATAATTGGGCAAAATAGTTCACTTTAGCACTTTTTTACCGCACTTTTACAATATAACATTTTTAGAGGTCCGCACCATACGCAATGTGACGCATTGATGAGAAATCATATCCAGGGCATTAGACTCAAAATCTTCGCGCCGCTCCGCGGAGCAATTTGTTTAAGAGTTCCAGGTCTTGAGCTTAAAAATATTTCCAGTTGGTATAGCTGATTCCAAATTGGTGTCGCTGGTTCCAAAGTTTATATGGCAGCTTGCTAACTCCAGCTCCTAAAAGTTGGTATGGCCCATACCATTCCCGTCATACTGCATTTTCCATCCTAGTAACGTGCCTTTTCATCCGTTTTATTTGGCTCTTTCAACGCTTGGGAAGGGACCTTTTCAACGCACGGGAAGGGGTTCTTTTGAGGCGCCCCCCTGGACGAAAACCTGGCTACGTGCCTGTCTGAGATGATAGCACCGACAGAAAATGTGATGACTAGTAAATTCCTTCTGGTAACTAGTGAACTATAGTAAACATACTTCGTACATGTCGCAAGAAATGAAAAAAGTTATAGTTGATAACTTAGTCACATTGAGTAAAAACTTGAACTGTGTGACGCTAAAATGCCACTTGAAAATACAGGCTGTGATGCTCTATTTAAAGTGTTCAAGTTGGATCATAAATAAATGGTAATCCGTGCGGGCACGAGAAAGACGGAAATGATATTAAATATATATATATATTACATTATATTGCAGGCTGGGTGGGCCCTTTTGGCCAAGGGCCCTTTTTCCAGAAAAGCTGCCCCCCCAACCGAAAATATGTGGCGCCGGCCCTGCTAGCAAGCAAATCGCCGGCCGCCGGTTGGCACATCTCCAATGCGAGTCTATCTTTACGCGACTACTTTCGAATCTGATTGGCTGAACCATTTTTTATATTCGCGTGACGTCAGGACTCTGACTCAGAGAGTATGCATATAGTTTTGATAACCAATACAGATTTACGGCCTTCTGTCCTGAATAGGCGCGATATAAGGCCATTTTTGACAATATAAAAAGAAATTGTATTAAATATAATCAAATCGTGTTTGGTAAACAAATTCCAAGGTGAACTATTCCCTTGTCCGATCGAGTAGTAAACGGGCCAATCACTACTCGATCGGACTTAATGGCGGATCGGACTTAATGGTGTAGGTCTGTTTACTACTCGATCGGACTTAATGGCGGGGTTAGGTTAGGTTAGTTTAGGTTTTGGCAATCGCACTGCAGTATCGCAGTTACTAAAAAATACACGCGCCGCGGCTCCCGCGGCCAAGAGCGGGGAGCTTATTTTTGAAACGTCACCGGGGCATTACTTTTGAATCCCTGTGAGTTCCCTTTTCACCAATAAAACGCCTTTTTGGGCGAGGACCGAGCGAGCGCGCTCTGGTAAAGCTAAAACAGGTTTGAAATATGAAACGGTAATGGATCACACGTAGTAGCAGCCCCCCCCCCCCCCCCTCCCCCAATATTTTCAGATTTTAACATTACGCCTATGGGCGTTGCATGGAAAGAATCGACTTCAGAATGCCTCCGTCCCCCCCCCCCCCCAACTTTCGGAAGGTGGCAGCGCCCTTGCGTGGTAGTAACACAGTCATTTTAGCTCTCCAGACAAATTATCAGGCCTCAATGCATGCCAATTTCCAACATAAGAATTAAGTTGTATTAAATTGTTCATGATCTCCTTTCTCAAATCCGCCCAAAGGGAGTACGTCTTGAGCGCTGCATGCTTCAGCGTATAGATTAATGCTTAGCATAATACAGCCATTTTTTTTAAGCAAGAATCATTTTTGCAAGGTGTTTTGTTCATTTCGACGTTCGCGTGCGCCAACTGCAACCATAGGTGTAACCACCTTACGAAAGTAGGTGGGGACGGAGGCACTTCGAAGTCGATTATTTCCATGCATCGTCCATAGGCGTAATGTTAAAATCCGAAAATGTTACTGGGGACTGATCCCCAGTGACCCCAGTGGCGGTTACGCGCCTGACTGCCACACGCTGTGTACCACCTCTATCAGAACGCACCATACCAAAAATAATATTGAATTGATGGACCTATCCAATGGTGAAACCCCAATCTCAATCGGAGCAGTGGTTGCAAAGTTATTAGCTTCCGAAAAGCGTCTGTATGGCCGGGCTGGGCCGGGTCGGGCCGGGTCAAATGTAAATTTGTCTAGTAAGTTGACGAGAAACCTCACGGGCGCTTCGCGCCCGCTCGGTAATTACGAGCGATCGTCTTTCCGTGGTATATGGGACAAATCTGAATATGAGCGGCCCGGCCCGGCCCGTGGCGACGCTTTTGAGAAGCTCATATCTCTGCAACCACACGTCCGATTGACAAGCTGACTTCTTTGCTGAGCAGCCCCATCCAATCTACCCTGTTTGAGACCAGTGCCGACTCATGTGGGTGATTACCACTGCGCGTGCCGCGTGAGGGGTGTTGAAAAGTGTTTTCTCTCAAAAACTCGGCAACGGCTGAGCCGATTGTATGCAAATTTGGTGTGTGGTTAGGGACCCCTCAGTCGCCAATTTCCCCACAAGTCGGGGGTGGGGTGCCTCTGCACGTGCGCACGTGCACACCCCTATTTTATATATCAGGAACGGCTGAACCGATTGCGTTCTAATTTGGTGTGTGGTTAGGGACCTCTCAGCCGTTGCCTTTCCACAAGTCAGGGGTGGAGTACCTCTGCACGTGCGCACGTGCTCACCCCTATTCTATATCTCAGGAATTGCTGAGCCGATTTTGTTCAAATTTGGTGTGTGTTTAGGGACCTCTCAACCGCCAGTTTCCCACAAGTCAGGGATGGGGTGTCTCGGCACGTGCGCACGTGCAAACCCCTATTCTATATCTCAGGAACGGCTGAGCCGATTGTGTTCAAATTTGGTGTATGGCTAGGGACCCCTCCGCCGCCGCTTACCCACAAGTCATGGGTGGGGTGCCTCTGCACGTGCGCACGTGCGCACCTTTTTTGTATCTCAGGAACTACTTGCCCCATCGGCTTGAAATTCACCATACATTTATTTCGCGCTCGCTCGTTCATCACCAACTCGGAGCCTTACTGGTTAATATGAGACTTGATACTGTCTAACATACATTATTGATGATGTACTTTACATGTATTGTGTCACTTGCCAAGTAGTCTTTCATATATATATATATATATATATATATATATATATATATATATATATATATATATATATATATATATATATATATATATATATATATATATATATATATATATATATATATATATATATATATATATATATATATATATATATATATATATATATATATATATATATATATATATATATATATATATATATATATATATATATATATATATATATATATATATATATATATATATATATATATATATATATATATATATATATATATATATATATATATATATCTCCGGATAATAAGTATGCTCTCTATGCCCGATAATAAGTATGCTCTCGATGACGTCATGGCAGATACCGCGCAGCAGAGACGGTTCTCGCTCGTCTTTCCGTGGTATATGGGAAAAATCTGAATATGAGCGGCCCGACCCGACCCGACCCGGCCCGGCCCGGCCCGGCCCGACCCGACCCGACCCGACCCGACCCGACCCGACCCGACCCGACCCGACCCGACCCGACCCGACCCGACCCGACCCGGCCCGTGGCGACGCTTTTGACAAGCTAATATCTCTGCAACCGCACGTCCGATTGGCAAGCGGGATTCTTTGCTGCGCACGTGCAGGGTGGCTCTGCACGTGCGCAGGTGCACACCCCTATTATGTAACTCAGGAACGACTGAGCCGATTGTGTTCAAATTTGGTGTGTGATTAGGGACCCCTCAGACGCCGCTATCCCAAAAGTCAGGGATGCCTGCCTCTGCACGTGCGCACGTGCGCACCCCTATTCTATATCACAGGAATGGCTGAGCCGATTGTGTTCAAATTTGGTGTGTGGTTAGGGACCTCTCAGCCGCCACTTTCCCACAAGTCACTTTCCCACAAGGTGAGGTGCCTCTGCCAGTGTCGGCGGATCGTATTTTCGGATGGGTGGGGGGGGGGGGGCAAAGAAACCCAGGGGTCCCCCTCGACAAAAGTGCCCCCTCCCACGGCCAAAGGCCCCCCATTTTTTTGCGCGAAATGGTATCTCCTCGGATTTAGGCCACTATATTTTGCATGACCGCTAAATGGTCGCAAAAAAAACGTTGGAAGGCCACTGATGAAGTCTCAGGCCTTTTGAGGGCCATCTCAGGCATACCGAAGGTCCCGTCAGGCCGACTGACGGCCTTCTGTCGGCCTTAGAAGGCCCTTCAGGCTGGCACCTGGGGGCACATCGGGGCCCTGGGTCATTGTTTCGGTCCAAAAAGAAAAAAATCGAAACAACTTCTTGGAGGGCCCCTCTTACAAATTTTAGGGGGAATCATATGTTTGCCCCCTCCCACATCTTCTTGAGTGGGAGCAGCATCCCCCTTATCCGCCGTAACTGGTGGGGTGGGGGGGGGGGCAACTTGACCAAGAGGGGTAGCCGTTTTTTATGAGCAGTATATCTAATGCATGCGATAGCTGTGTATCATATTGATTTCTGTCTCGTGCGGACTTCAAAAATGTTCTTGAACTAAAAATAGGCCGGATTTTGCGAAGGGAGGGAGCTTGAAGAAAAATTGTCACAAAAGCTGCCCTTAAACTTAACCCGCGACTTACTACTGGGGGGTATTTTTTGCCCCCACCCTCCCGTTATTTTGCAATAACTCCTAAACCAACACCGGTATCGTCACCATACTTGCAGTACACTCTGCCGCATCAATTCTACACATGTTGACCAAAGGATAAATATGAGGTTATGATAGGTCAACCTGGAATGACGTCAGAGTGACGTCATGTTCTTCGGTTTTTGTTGAAAAATAATGGTTTGCGGAAAACGCTGTCAAAGGTATAATGGTTCAGATAAATTAAATTGTCTTAAATCAAGTTACTGAAAATAGACCGGGCTATCAAACTGCTATCTCGGAATTTTGAGTTTTTTTAAGTCAAAATTTTTAGAATTCCAAATACATTTTTGTTTTGTTTTTACAAAATACAAATAATCAGAATTATCCAAAAACCGGAATATATGTGATCTAGACATGTTCGGTGAATATGTGTACCAAATTTGAAGTCGATATCTTCAAAAATGTCTGACTTATGACATTTAAATGACAAAAATCGACCACCTCTCACAGCATTACTAATTTACTATGCATAACAAATGCATTTCCGCTTTTGCTGTTCATTTCTATTTATATGGAGAAAAAAAACAATGTTCTAAGGTCATTTTTGCGTTCTAGACGAAAAACAAACCCATAAACATGTGTTACAACGCCTAATGACCGTAATCTGCAGTTTGACCTCGTGACCTCGGATGACCTTAACCTGACCCAAGGTCATAAACAGCTTAGAATGGTACTTAGAAGTGTCAGATACACGAATCATACCGATTTATCGAATGCTTATGCGTTTAATATTGCAATTTTGCGCGACAATTCCATCCATCGAGACCTTTTGACACGGTCAAACATTTTGTACTTGACCTGACCTATGACGTCATCGGTGACCTCGAGGTCAACAATATTATTTTGCATAGATACATTTTTCCAGGGCTATCGAATGCCGTTTGAGTTTTTACAATCGGTCCAGTAGTTCCGGACATTCGAGGGAGGGACAAAAAATAGCCCCCTCCCCCAGTAAGTTGCGTTATGGAATATACCACAGTGCGACAGACATTGAATAGTGCAGACCCTGCCGCTGGTCAATGTCGATTTTCGCTAAGCAAAGCAAGCAATAATCGCTTCTAGTTATACAAATTAATGACACACATCTGGACAGTGATTCACTGATCATTAGAAATGGATGTTTGGTCATCGCCAGAGCACACGTGAAAATCATTGCATGAGGGCTATGATTGGTTAAGACGAAATCGGGAAAAAATACGCCACACAGCTGAAAACGTGAGATAATGAGCCGGCTAAAATCTGGGGGCGAAATAACCCTTTTGCCCCCCAGGATTTTAGACTGGGGGCTTTTGGGTACTCTGCCCCGCAATCCACCTCTGCCTGCTCTGCACATCCCAATCTGCACATCCCAAATCAATCCTGCTCTGCACATCCCAACATCATCATTATGACCAAGTACGGCTTCAACAGCATTATCATCCAACATCGTACATTTCCCGACGAAAGTGATAACAGTAAGGTTTGTGGGACGAATATTTCGTAGGCATTTGATGGCCTACCTGGTCGGTCACGGACATGAATCGTGAATGTTTGAGCGACGGGACGTTTGACCTTTGTTAAGCTACTACCACCGTCATGCCCTCCCTGCCCCTCTTGGCATTTGACTGCTGACGCAAACTGGGCATATTTACACCAGCAACACATAATTGTTACTACCAGCAGAACTTAACCTTGATATTTCCATAACTCGTAAACTTCAATAACCTTTCAATTACTATGCCCTTTAAATGTGATCGTCTGTGACCCCCTCCGAGGTACGGTGCGTGGCTCGCCCCCTATGCAGAGCGTGTCGTGAGAAATCACGGACATGTTTCTTTCCTCGCGTGAGATGAATGTTACGTCACGCGCGGCTGACGTGAGCGGTGTCTGCGCCGAGTATATACAGCATACACAGACCGCGGGAACCCGTACCCATATTTGTGTTAATATCTGTTTGACGCCACTGGCAGATCTAGGGTCCGAGAATGAGGGGGGTGCTAAAATTTCGCTCCGCTTCAGCAGCGAAAAGTTATTGACCGGGAGGGAAGGAGGGAGGGAGGGAGGGAGGGAGGGAGGGAGGGAGGGAGGGAGGGAGGGAGGTGGAGTCGGGTCGTCAACGCGAAAAATCGTTGAGCGGGGGGTAGTGGTGTCAGGTTCTCAAAGAGAAAGTCATTGACCGGGGGATTTTTTTCTTCCTAATTATCACTTCTTACAGCCAATGCAGGAACACGCGGGGCGGGGACATCCTTGTATTGAATGCCCGCCATGCTCCTGTGTGTGTGTGGGTGGGGGGGGGGGGGGGCATGCCCCCCCCCCCCAGGATGTTCGACTGGGCTTCGAGTGGCGTACCGAGTATCAACTATCAGGTCATGCAGGTCATGACCTGGTCCTTTGGACCCGAGGCGCCCATGCAAAGCTGGCGCCACTCCGATCAGTCACGACTCCCCTCTGGCCAGTGACGGCGCCACTCCGGCCAGCGAGGACGCTCCCCCGGCCAGTGACGGCACTCATGTGGCCAGTGACGGGGCCCCCGGCCAGTGAGGGCATCCCCTGCCATAGACGGCGCCTCTCCGGCCCGTGACAGCGCCCCTCCGGCCAGTGACCACGCCCCTCCGGCCAGTGGCCACGCCCCTCCGGCGAGTGACGGCGCCTCTCCGGCTAGTGACGCCGAGTGACGATGCTGCTCCGTTCCGTGCATCGTGACCTGTTACGGTCCATCGTGCTGCTGGCTGTTGTCCGCGCCCTGGTGCAGGCTGCGGCCCCTGCTGCGTCTCGGCTCCCGGCGGCCGGCTCTCAGCGGCTGGATCGGGAAGGTTCCCGTGACCTTGAACTTGGCTCGGACCCGACACCGGCTGACCGTGTGCTGGGAGCGGGGTCGGCACCGTCGGTCGACCAATCAGCGGGCTCCGACCGCCGCACACGCCGGACCAGGCGCGGCAGGCGCGCGCCCAGCGCCCGGCATCGGGGGAGCAGGGGCGGCCGCCGCCGAAACGCGTCCTCCGTGGCTGCACGGGGATCCTGCCTCACCATCGGACTTATCAACATCCAATCATTGAAGCCCAAACTCCTGGAGCTCGCCGACTTCCTCCACAGTGAGCAATGCGACATGATGGGACTCTGCGAGACCTGGCTCTGACCATCTACGCCCAGCCGCCTGCTGATCCTCCCCGGCTACCGCCTCTGCCGAGCTGACCGGCGGGACGGGCGGGGCTTCGGTGGGGTGGCACTGGCCGTGAGGGACGGTCTAAGCGTTTCCCCACTGATCGTGGCCACTGAACCCATGGATAACAGTCGGCTGGAGATGTAAGTGGACTTTAGTGCGACCGGACAATAAGCGTCGGTTCGTCATGGGTGTGGTGTATCACCCTCCCATGCACCGTGTCGCGGATATAGAGGCTGACCTTTCAGACCTCGAGACACAGTACCAGCACGTGCTCCTCAAACATCCGACAACTAAGGTAGTTATCTGCGGTGATCTGAACTGTGACTCGTTAAAATCCACCAGTGACCCTGCCAAGAAGCGCCTGAATGACTTTATTTCCGACCATTCCCTGTTCCAACATGTAACATCGCGTACATATTATTCTGAGTCACTGTTAGATGTCCTATTAACGACCTGCAGCCGCTTTGTGAGACGCTGTACCAACCGTTTTTGCGACTTTAGTCCGCATAGGTTTGTTCGCGCCGTAGTAGAAGTGCCGCGACACCGTCTCCCAAAACGTGTCGTCCGGTCCCGCTGTCTCCGTCGCATTAACCTCGCTGACTTTCATTACGACCTGTTCCGAGCTGACTGGGGTAGCGTGTACGCCGCTCCGACAGTAGCCTTTAAATGGAAAACGTTTCTTGTTACCTTCCTACCGATTGTCGATGCCCATGCCCCAGTGCGGTCCGTCCGTATTCGGAATGCCTGTGCGCCCGCGGTTAGTGACGAGACCAAGGGACTTATGTCTCGTCGCCGCGAGGCATTAGAGGTCCATGGGCATTAGAGGTCCATCTGCTATATATAAGGAAATAAATCGCGCTGTGCCGTCGGCTATCCGACGTGACACCTGTGATGACGTGCGCCGACGGATTCAGGAGGACGGGCGCGCCTCGATGTGGAGGGCGATAAGGTCGGTCGTAGGCGGTGGGAAGGCCGACCGAGCGCAACCCGAGGCGACGCCGGCCCAGCTGAACGAGTTTTGTTGTGAGCGTAGGGCCACGCGTGGCGTCCGAGGTGCGGGACATGGGAGAGCCCGATCTACCCTGTCGACTGCCTCGTGTTGGGGCCTGCGCGTTCAGCCTGGTGCCATTGACGCTGTCCGAGCTGCGGGCGCTCGTGCTCGGCATGAATAGTTCCTCTGCCTGCGGCGAGGACGGCGTCACCATCCATATGATCCGCCTGTCATTTGAGGCGATCGGCGGTGTGCTCCTGCATTTTCTCAACTCCAGCCTGTCTAACGCCCAGGTTCCTGAATCCTGGAAACATTCCCTGGTCTATCCTATCCACAAATCTGGCGATCCTTCCGATCCATCCAACTTCCGGCCAATCTCCATCGTTCCTTTTTCGACAAAATTGTAGAGCGGGCCGTGCACCAACAGCTTTACAATTACCTTTCCCAAAACCATCTCCTGTCCCCAACTCAGCACGGTTTTCGTCCTCGTCACTCGACGGAAACCGCGCTGATATCCATAACTGACCAAATCCTATCCGCCAATGACCGCGGCGACCTCTCTCTCCTCTGCCTGCTGGATTTGAGCAAATGCTTTGATGTGATAGACCACCAAAAACTCCTCACCAAATTACAACTTCACGGTGTAGATACTTCCTGGTTTTCAGCCTACCTTCACAATCACACCCAGAGTGTCAGCCTCACTGACAATCTGGGTAGCACCAAAAAATCTTCCACGCTTCTCAACGGCATCGGCGTTTTTCAAGGCTCTGCTCTCGGCCCTCTACTCTAATGCGTCTTCGCTAACGACATGAGTTTGTTTGTCGAGGACGCAGTGGTGGTACAGTACGCCGATGACACCCAAATTTTAGTCTCTGGCAAGAAGTCACAATTCCAAAACATCTTAGTCAAGATGGAGCAGGTCCTGGCCTCTTTCGATTGTTGGTTCCGAGCCAGCGGATTGAAAGTAAATGCCGGTAAAACGCAACCGATGCTGCTAGGAAGCGCCCAAAATCTTCGCAACGTCCCCAACTTCACTGTCAAATTTCGCGATCACCATTTACTCCCGTTTCTGATGCAAAAAACTTCGGTCTGACCTTTGATCGCACCCTCAGCTGGGACAGTCACGTCTCTGCTGTTACTAGAAAATGTTTCGGCACTCTATCTGGTCTATTACATCTAAGGAACCACCTGCCACCATCCGTCATCGCCGCCCTGGTTCAGGCCCTTGTTCTCTCGCAGATCCGATACTGTATCTCTGTGTATGGCAACTGCACACATAAACACCTATCTCGTATGCAAACAATTATTAACTATGCTGCTAAAGTCATTTTCGGCCGCAAAAAGTTTGATCACGTGTCGGATCTGCTTGGTAACTTGGGCTGGCTCAGTGCAGACCAGCTCGTGCGCTATCACTCCATGTGTCTATTACACAAAGTGTGGCGCTCAGGCTAGCCCGAAATCATGGCTGGCGGGCTCGTGCGTGTGTCCGAGACTCGTCAGCGGTCCACGTGACAGGACCACGACCTGATGGTGCTGCGGTCAAGGCAGGGCCTATTTTAACATGTTAACTGGGGGGGGGGGTAAATCCCCCCCCCCCCCCCCCAGTGAACCGTTTTGCCCCACCCCCATGTCACGTGGCTCGGTCTCGCTATCAGTACACTAGAAGTGCAGAAGACAACGTACTGCGTCCGACCGTCTCTCGGCGACCGCCGCCTTGTTTATTGTCGTCGGCATGGCAACGGCGCATGACGTCACACGTAAACAATAGCGATTGCGCAACGCCACATCTCCCTTTCTTTTCCGGGAACACGCTGCGCTGGCGTAAGCAATACATGAACACACGAATAGAACACTGAATTAAATGGCTTCACAAACAGTGTGCACGAGTAGGTGCCAACAGCAAATAAGGATGATAATAAAGAAACACACACGCACACACACCAATCTTACACTCTGGTTACACCGCACCTGTGCGGACACACCTTAAACCTAGACACGCTTATGTTACATAATCCTGCAGGTGGGAAGGGGGGCGTGAGACCCTGGTGGACCGACGCCGAGGAGGAGAGACATGTGGATGAGGAGGTGTCACTTGTTCAGTGCCTCCCCTTTGAGCACAGTGCGATCTACCGTCATCAGAGAGGCCGCCATGGTCGGGAGCAGGAGGTTGAGGGGGCCGCGGCAGCAGGGGTGATTGCGGTGGAGTGTTACGATTTAGCCGGAGCCAGTCAAGGGGCCGCTCAGGGGGATCTTGGGCAACAACTCCCGGGTCCTCGCCCGTAGCCAGCAAATGGCGCCGATTGCGCCGGTAGACGTAGTTGTCCACCCGAACCAAATACGAGCGATCGGCCACAGAGCGCAAGCAAATACCCGGCGTCCATGTAGATTGGCCGGGCAGACGCATCCGCACCGTTTCGCCCTCAAGGAGAGAGCGTAAGTTCCGAGTGCCGCGGTTAAAATACCCGGCCTGTCGCGCCCTCGCGTTGACCATGGCATCTCGTACTGGAATGGACGATGTGGGAGATAGAGTGGACCGAGCCGTGGGAAGAAACGTCCGGCATGGCCGTCCAAACAGGAGCTGTGTCGGAGATACACCTGTCGACTCACTTGGCGCATTCCGCCACATCAGCAGCGCCCAGATCGGATCCTGACCGGCATCCAGCGCTTTGCACCACAGGGTTTTAACCGTCTTGACCGCATTTTCAGCTTTACCATTGGACTGCGGAAAGGTGGGACTAGAGGTACGGTGCTCGATGTCCAGATCCCGCGTATAAGCAGTGAAGTCGGCACTCGCATACTGGGGCCCATTGTCACTTACGAGCACCTCGGGAATGCCATAACGCGCAAAATGTGCAGATAGTGCCCGAATAACCTGGGCAGTTGACGGACTGGGCAAGCGATCAACCTCAATATAGCTGCTATAGTAGTCGACCAGAACGGAATACGTACTTCCATTTATCTCAAACAGGTCCGTGGCAACCGTTTGCCATGGCCGATCAGGCACCTCACGTGAGTGCAACGGTTCTCTGGCCTGCGCCGGCCGATGCGCGAGGCATACTGGGCATTTCAAGATAGCCTCGCGCAGCTGTGCGTACATCCCAAGCCAAAACACACTCTCGCGTGCCAGTCGGACAATCGAGGCTAGCCCTATGTGACTGCGGTGAAGTTGCGACAGGACTTCGCCCTGCTGACTGAACGGTATCACAAGGCACCGATACTTAAAAACCAAACCGTCCTGAACAGCAAGGTCGTCCCGAAGCGGAAAATAGCAACGAATGACTTCAGGTACCGCCCGACGACTGTCAGGCCAGCCCACCTGGATCTGAGCCATCAGCCTGGACAGCACAGGATCAGAAGCGGTCGCCGTGCGAATCAGCGCCAGTCTCCTGGGAGAAACGGAGACGCCTTTGCTCAGGTCCACCTGCTCCAACTGGGCCGCAAACACAGCCTGGGGAAGAGGGAGGGACGCCCGACTCAGTGTATCTGCGACATATAGCTGACTACCGGGTTGGTAAACGATGGTGTAGTCATAGCGCTGAATAGTCATCAGCATTCGCTGTAGGCGAAGCGGGGCGTCACCCAGGGGCTTGGACTGAATCGCCACCAGTGGTTTGTGGTCGGTAACAACCGTCACAGGGCGCGCATATAGGAACTGGTCCAACCTGACAAGAGCGAATGTAATGGCTAACAGCTCTTTTTCGATCTGGGAGTAGGCCTTCTCGGCAGACGTGAGCGCACGAGAGCAGTACATAACGGGATTCCCGTCCTGAAGGAGACAGGCCCCCAGTCCCGACATGGAAGCATCACACTGAACTGTTGCCTCTCGGCGGGGGTCATAAAAACGCAACACAGGAGCAGAGGTAAGTAGGCACTTGACTCTATCAAAAGCCCGCTGACACGATTCACTCCAGTACCAGCCAACAGACCGCTGAGTGAGCTGTCTAAGGGGAGCCAGCACCTCAGAGATATTCGGCAGAAAACGTGAGAGGTAACCCACCATGCCAAGGAACCTCTTTAGTTCAGGGACCGAGGTTGGCGCTGGAAACTCTGTTATGGCCTGGATCCTAACTGGGTCAGCCTTCAGACCCTGGTCACTCAAAATGTGGCCCATCCACTTGACCGACCTGACTTTGAACTGGAATTTCTCTGGGTTGAGACGCAAGTTGCGCTCCTCCGCTCTGCAGAGAAACGCCTTGAGATTGGCATCGTGGTCCGCCTCTGAAGTACCAAAAATTATGAAGTCGTCCGCTATCACTTCAACGCCCCGCAGGCCGGTCACCAGCTCGTGCATTGTGCGCTGCCACAATTCCGGTGCTGACTTAATGCCATATGGGAGGACCTCCCAGCGGTATCGGCCAAAGGGCGTGTGAAAAGTGCACAGCTTGGCCGAAGCGTCACAGAGACCGATGTGCCAGAACGCCTGGCTGGCGTCAACAACTGAGAAAACCTTAGCATCACTGAGTCGGGTCGTCACTTCATCGACAGTTGGCGTGGGGTAATGCTCTCGCTGCACCGCCTTATTCAAAGTTTTGGGATCCAGACACAGACGAATATCCCCGCTGGGCTTATCAACTATCACGAGGTTTGACACCCAGGGGGTGGGCTCAGTCACAGGTGATATCAGCTTCTGTGCCACCAGATCATCCAGTTTACGTTTCAGCCTGTCTCTGACATGCACTCTGACACGGCGCGGAGGTTCCGCCACAGGAGCGACCTGGGGGTCTGTGACAATTGTGTGACCGTGAACAACCCGTCCCGGTTTGGCTGTATCAAATACCTGCTTAAACTCAGACAAGACACCAGCCTTAGTCAGACCCTCCGCGGGGCCCTCGGCACCTGACACCTTGGGGACATAGTCTAGCGGGTCCACATCCTTTACCTCAATGAGGCCTAGGTCCACAGAGGACTGCAAGCTGAGGATAGGCATGACATCTTTGTTGACAACCCTGCACTTCAGCACCACAATCCGCCCAGACGGCTCATTAACGAGACGCAGATGGGCCCTGCCCACAGTACTAACAAGAGAGCCATCATACATGCGAATGGCTGAGACGCCTGACTGCAGATGGTGGTGGGAGTGATCACCGGTAACGCGCACATAATCGCTCAAAGAGAGCACATTGCACTCAGACCCCGAATCTACAAGAAATCGGAGTGACTCTCCCGAACGAGATACTAGTGTCATAAACACTCTAGCCGCGCACGGGGTACCTGGTTCTGGGTCTTGTAGAGCACCGACAGCATAGAGCGGCTCCTCCTGGTCATCCTCAGCGGCCGGAGTCCCACCGGCAGTCTCCACCGCCGCAACTGTGCCGCCAATGCGGGCCGACCCGGCCGAGAACAGCTGATGGGGATTTCCCCGTCGAGCCGCCCGGCCGCCGCCAGAGTCGCCGTCAGCTGAGCGGGGATTCCCCCGCCAGGCGGCTGGGCCGCCGCCGCGAAGGTCGCCGTGACCTTGAACCGTTGGTCGAGCAGCAGACGGCCGGCAGCAGGCCGAAAAATGATTCCGGCCTCCACATGCGTTGCACGCTTTACCCCACGCTGGACACTGAGACCGCCGCATCACGTGCACTCGGGCACAGAACCGACACTGCCCGTTTGCGTTACCCGAGGACGGGGCTAGCTGGGACACCGCACTGACCTCACTGGTGGACTGGTGCACATCCTCAAGACGCGCAGCCCCCATGCTCTGCTGATCACGTGTTGAAGCCTCTTCTGAGATGGCGATGTCTATCGCTTCCTGTAACGTCAGCTTGGCCCGGCGAAGGAGAGCGCGCTGTGTCGCCCGGTCGCGCACACCCATCACCAGACGGTCACGGATCATATTGTCAGCATCAGGAAACTCACACGTAGCCGCCAGAGAGCGGAGAGCCGCCAAATAGCTGGTGACACTCTCACCAGGACGCTGGACTCGCGTGTTGAAGGTGAAGCGTTCCAATATCACATTTCGCCGGGGGTTACAGTAGGCTTCAAAAGCGGCCAGGAGTGCCGGCAGACCATCAGCCTCCTGCCACTCAAAATGGGTCGCAATCTCCTGCGCATTCACCCCAGCATAGTTAAAGAAAGTACCGAGCTGTACCGCCATGGGCTTTGTTGAGAGCTCCCGCGCCGCTGCGTAATACTGCCAGTCCCGGCGCCATCGCGCCCACTCGGCGGCCATGTTCGCCGCACCGAAATTCAGCTCAGATGGCGAGCGAAGATTCATGGTGAATATCTCGGTATTGCTGATTGAAAGTTGCTTCAGGCAACGACGAGAGGACGAAGGTAAGTAGGTTCAGCTTCTGACACCATGTCACGTGGCTCGGTCTCGCTATCAGTACACTAGAAGTGCAGAAGACAACGTACTGCGTCCGACCGTCTCTCGGCGACCGCCGCCTTGTTTATTGTCGTCGGCATGGCAACGGCGCATGACGTCACACGTAAACAATAGCGATTGCGCAACGCCACACCCCAGTCAAGAAATGTTCCCCACCCTGATTTCAGTATTTTCATGTCATTTTTCGCTTGATAGATATTAAATTAAAATAAAATATGTTTACCTGGTGATAAATGTATACAAATCCAATGCAAATGTCATGATATTCCTACGTTTTAGTATTTCCCAGCCAAAATAAGTATCTTTACATTATTTCCGGAATATCTTGAATTTCAAAATCCTTTGAACATCACACATTGGAGACAGAGTGGGGGAGAGGGGGATGGTTGGATCAGGAACGTCGCCACACAATTTGGAGTGGGTGGGGGAAACTGCTGAGCCGATTGTGTTCAAATTTGGAGTGTGGTTAGGGATCTCTCAGCTGCCACATTCTCACAAGTCAGGGGTGGGTGCTTCTGCACGTGCGCACGTGTACACCACGTATTTGTAGCTCAGAAACTACTTCCCTGATCGAGTTGAAATTCACCATACATTTCCTTTGCGTTCGCTCGTTCATCGCCAACTACGGCGCCTTACTGGTTCGGTAAAAAAGTTATGGAAGAAAAATGACGTATGACCTCAGAGTGAACAGATTTTACCTCGTGGAGGTCACAGGATACAAATACCACATGGATCTTTGCATTGACGGATCCAGAACGGGTGGTTTGGGGGGCGTTTAAACGCCCCCCTCCCTCAGGTTTTTCAAGGATAGCGGAAAAACGGTGGCGCTGCGCGCCACCGTTTTTAGCATAGATGTTCGGGCATCAATTGTCCACATTATGTTAAAATACCACGGGTCATCTCAGGTCAGGTCACCAGACCAGGTCACGTGACCCCAGCTCCAAAAAAAAACTTGTGGCCACACCACAGCCACAGTTTTTGGCCGATCGACATCGTACTTACGGAACTTCATAAGGTCCTAGGTACCTACAATTCGTTTATCTCGGATGTTTGATATTAGTGACCTAAGGTCGGGTCAATTTCGTGACTTACCCATTATAAGTAAATGGGGAAATATTCAAATGCTTCCTATTCTGAGGATACGTACAATATCAGCCCAATTCCTTCTAGATCATGTTATCATAGGACATTCTTGAAGACCCAGGTGCAATTTTTGTTCAGTGACTCCTACAGGGTCAGCCGAGGTCATCCGAGGTCACCAACACTTTTGTTGTTGTCAATAACTCTCGACAAAACAAAGATAGAGAAGTGAAACTGCCACCAATGTGTTTGTCTCGTCGAGGCACGTCTCCCAATGTCCAACATGACTTAATTGGGTCACCACTTGACCTTGACCTGAGGTCAAATATCTAAGTTGACCTAACCTACAGCATTACCTTCACCCCATAACAAAGACATTAAGCAAATTGAAACAACACTTTTTCGATTTCTATGGGGAGATAAAAATGGCAAAGTAAGCTAACAAAATTATTCAAAGGCGCGAGGATGACGGATTAGAAATGATTGACGTTAGTAGCTTTATTAAAAGTATGAAGGTAACATGGCTAAGAAGACTGAATCGATCACAACACGACTGGTCCACTATATTACGGAAAAAACTGCCCCCCATTCAAGAACTGCTAACATACGATTCGAAAGCTCTCAAAAAGTTAAAAATAGTCTACAAAATCCTTTTTGGAAAGAGGTAATTGAAGCCTGGAGCGATTATTGTGTTTTATCCCGCGAGTTACTGGGGTATATTTCATAACGCGACTTACTGGGGGGGGGGGGGGGGGGGCTATTTTTTGCACACCCCTCGGATCTCCGGAACTACTGGAGCGATTGTAACAATTCAAACGGTATTAGATAGCTCTGTTAAATTTATCAAGGAAACATACTATTGTTCACCTCGGGGTCACCGATGACGTCACAGGTCAGGTCAAGTACAAAATGTTTGACCGTGTCAAAAGGTCTCGATGGATTGAATTGTCGCGCAAAATTGCGATATTAAACGCATAAGCAGTCGATAAATCGGTATGATTCGTGTGTATGACACTTCTAAGTACCATTCTAAGCTATTCATGACCTTGGGTCAGGTCAAGGTCATCCGAGGTCACGAGGTCAAACTGCAGATTACGGTCATTAGGCGTTGTAACACATGTTTATGTTTTTTTTTTTTTTTGCGTCTAGAACGCGAAAAATGACCTTAGAACATTGTTTGTTCCATATAAATAAAAGTAAAAAGCAAAAACGGAAATGCATTTTTTTATGCATAGTAATGCTGTGAGAGGTGGTCGATTTTTGTCATTTAAAGGTCATAAGTCAGTCATTTTTGAAGATATCGACTTCAAATTTGGTACACATATTCACTGAACACGTCTCAATAAGAAATATTGCGGTTTTGGGATAATTCTGTGTTGTTTTTTTTAAATAAAAAGAAACATTTTTTTTTGGATTTCTCAAAATTTTGAAGAAGAAAAAAATTAAAAACCCTAGATCGCAGTTTCATAGGCCGGTCTATTGGCAGTAATTTGATTTAAGAAAATTGAATTTATCTCAAACATTGTATCTTTGACAGCGTTTTCCGGAAACCATTATTTTGCAACACAAACCGAAGAACATGACGTCACTCTGACGTCATTCCCGGTTGACCTATCATAACCTCAACTTTTTCCTTTCGCAAACATGTGTAGAATTGATGTCAGAGAAGATACTGCAAGGTTGGTGACTATATCGGGGTTGGTTTAGGAGTTATTTCAAAATAACGAGAAGGGGAGGGGGGGGGGGGGAATAGCCCCCCCAGTAAGTCGCGGATTAAGTCAACCTCGTAATAATCAAATATTAACAGAAAAACTTTGGTTTTCCAATGCTTCAAAATTTAATACGTGTATAATACAAAAACGTGGGATAGCAAAGGACTAAGATTTGTTGCAGACCTTATAAATAATACAAGAGGAGCACTATATACAAAATACGAGTTAGAAGTTGTGTACGGCATTCGTATGACATTTCTTTGCTATACGTCCCTTTTAAGAAGTCTTCCAAGTATCGTTAAAGGGACTATCCCACCTTAACATTATATTTGAGTTGATATAGCCATTTTGATGGCTTGGCATTGAAATTAAGTATGGTAGCAGTTAAAACAACCACAATGATCTAATCACAAAGATATTCGAGTTTGATTTTGACATCGGTAAACAATAAGGCCCATGTGTATTTGAATAGGGCCTCTAAACCGACAGCGTCGTCTCTCTTTACCCAACTGGTAATGATAGTCGACTTGTCTTAAGGTCAGCCTTGGAATATTTTCGTCTTTCATTTCTCGATCCCCGGGTGGTTCGCAATCTAAGCCAATCTAGACACCGGGTGGTGGTCGCTTTTTCTGCGCAATAGACGTCGACAAAAAATTGTGCCATACATTTGGCAGAACAAAGGATTTCCCCGTTATAAAAAAATATAATAAGACGTCACCAACACAACTTTCCGCTTAAAACTAAAAGTTGCATATCTTCCAAGATAAGCAATTTTTTTTCGGGAAAAAAGTTCACGAACATGTTCAGCTGACCTCGCCTGACATGTAGACATACAATTAAGTGTGATTCGACAACTTTCAAAAAGGTGAGACAGTCCTTTTAAAGGAAATAGTTCACCTTCAACATTAGTTTTAAACTGAGATAGCAGTTTTGTAGCCCGTGTTGGGAAACCCCTATCTGCAAGTTTTCTTGACTGAAAAGACTCTCCAGCCGAATATATTTTAGTTTTCGGCGAAGGAATGCGGTGCTGGTGAAAGAATGTTGTACTGGTTCTAGTCCGGGCAGAGGCTATACCATCAGCCAATCAGCTTGCAGCTGGTGCTAGCAAGCGAATCGCCGGACGCCGGTTGGCACATCTCCAATGCGAGTATATCTTTACACGACTACTTTCGAATCTGATTGGCTGAACCATTTGTTTACATTCGTGTGACGCCAGGACTCTGACTCAGAGAGGATGCATATAGTTTTGATAAACAATACAAATTTACGGCCTTCTGTCCTGAATCGGCGCGATATAAGGCCATTTTTGACAATATAAAAAGACATTGTATTAAAAAATATAATCAAATCGTGTTGGGTAAAAAAAATTCAAGGTGAACTATTTCCTTTAAGGAGACACATTATAAATCACTAATAGGATACCCTCTTATACCGCACAAAATAATCTTAGTAAATAGTGATGCTAGAATATCACGGATAGTATATAAGGAATATATTTAATCTCTGAGAAACAAATACGAGAAATCACAGAAAAACTTGCATGTTAAGTGGATGCGAGATGTCGGACATTTCCGCCCCAGAAGCATGTTAGATATAAGTAATGTTACTAAAAATACGTATGTTCAAGCATTTCATTTTCGTTTAGTTTCGAGGATTTTGGCAACCAACAAATGTGTACACATCATCGGCAAAGCTGAAGACGACCTATGCTCGTTTTGTTCTGCCCATGTGGAAACTCTATACCATCTATTCTGGAAGTGCACGGAAGTTCAAACCTTTATTTCAACAACTACACACATCCTTAGATTTAACTTCGAATTCGTTTCCCACACAAGTAAAAAAAAAACATGTTTTTCCTAAATTTGGATGAGTGTGAAGATATTCAAATACTTATAAACTCGATAGAAAATATGACTATATATAGCGACAGACATAATAATTGTAAGCCATCAATCCAGCAATTCGTGAATGCTCTTAAATTATAAGCCGTCAAGGAGTTCCACTCCGCTAGATTAGCTGGTAACATAACTGAATTCCATTTCAAATGGAAGCAGTTGAAGTCAATTCTGTTAATAAATATGATTGATATTGCAACAACATAACACAATATTAAGTACAAGAACATATAATTACAATACAATACTACATAGTAATACATATAGTATTATACAATATAGTATAATACATATATTAATACCATACAACAAAGTATAATAACATAACACTGCCATACAAACCACATTATTCAATATAGTATAACAACATATACAAACCAATAATATACAATATAGTAAAACAAAACATATACAAAGTATATTATATAATATGGTATAATAACATATAAAAACAAGAACATACAATATATTATTACCAGTAAGGCGCTGTAGTTGGCGATGAACGAGCGAGCGCGAAGGAAATGTATTGGAACTTCAACTTGATCGGGCCAGTAGTTTCTGAGATACCAAAAAGGGTGCGCACATGCAGAGGCTCCCACCTTTGACTCGTGGGAAAGTGGGGGCTGAGAGGTCCCGCACCACACATCAAATTTGAACACAATCGGCTCAGCCGTTCCTGAGATATAGAATAGGGGTGTACACGTGCGCACGTGCAAAGCCCCCCCACCCCTGACTTGTGGAAAGGCGGCGGCTGAGAGGTCCCTAACCATGCACCAAATTCGAAAACAATCGGCTCAGCCGTTCCTGAGATACAGAATAGGGATGTGCACGTGAGCACGTGCAAAGGCACCCCACCCCTGACTTGTGGAAAATTGGCGGCTGAGGGGTCCTAACCACACACCAAATTTGCACACAATCGGCTCAGCCGTTGCAGAGTTTTTGCGAGAAAACACTTTTCAACACCTCTCACGCGGCACGCGCCACGCGCAGTGGTAGGCACCCACATGGGTCAGCACTGATCTCACACAGGATAGGTTGGATGGGGCTGCTCAGCAAAGAAGTCAGCTTGTCAATCGGACATGTGGTTGCAGAGATATGAGCTCAAAAGCGTCGGCACGGGTCGGGTCGGGTCGGGCCGGGCCGCTCATAATCAGATTTTTCGCATATACCACGGAAGGACGAGCGAGCGCTCGCTCGCTCGTAATAAAATAACAACATAATACAATACAAAATAATAACATCAAAATACAGCATACACGCCTCCGCCTTCCGGCATTCTGCCTAACGTAAAACTTGGTTTTCCACGTTATGTTTATATCAGTTGCTCTCCAACACTATCAGCAGCGAAGGCAGCAACATCACGACGTCAGGGCAGGCCAACAACTGGCGGCGACCAAAAACGTAACAAACCAGAGACAGAGCGTAAACAAAACTCAGGGCGTAACCTGGGGCGAAACGGTGAAGGATTCTCGCGAGACAGTGAAGGATTCTAGTAGAACGAAGTCAACATAGTTACTTTAGTGGGGCGCGGTTATAACACATAATACATAATAGTTTAACAAACAATTTCGGAAGGATAAAATATAAAATCACAAAAATCCTCCATTTTTAGCAAAACATCGCAGAAGTTAACAAGTACACACATTTAATACGGCGTACACTCCGGAGCACTGTCGAAGCAGTTAGTCCACACCGTAACGCGCAGATGCGCGACGCTCGCGCTTGGAGCGGCGCAGCTGAGGCACGTCACCAGGGGTAGAGGGCGCCGGAGCGGCCGGCACAGGAGCAGAGGGCGCCACCAGCGCTGCCGGCGTATGATCAGAGGGCGCCACCAGCGCGGCCGGCGCTGGAGCAGGAGGCGCCGGGACGGACATCGTCGGAACAGGTCGTGTCAGGTCGGCCTGACCCAACACGCCGGACGGTGCGCACACGCGGTGTCGGACGTGGTCCCGGTGGCGCGTGAAGCTCCGGCCGTCAGTCAGTTCGAGGGTGCAGACTTGTCAGTCAGCAGCGGTGATTGTGCCCGGCACCCAGGTGGCACCGGGTCCTGGAATCAAACGCACATACACCGAATCACCAACCACGAACTGTCTGTCTTGGGAGGCCCGGTCATGCGCGGCTTTCCACTCATGCTGTTTCAGCTCGACAGTTTGATGCAGGCTGGGCTTACACGCCTCTAGCCGGGTACGCAGCGGCCGACCAAACAGCAGCTCGGCCGGCGATTGGCCTGTGGTGGAGTGCGGGGTCGAGCGGTAAGCAAGCAGAAAACGGTGCAGACGAGTCAGCAGTGAACCAGTTCTGCTTCGAATGGCGTTCTTAACAACTTTTACAAGCACCTCGGCTTGACCATTAGACGCTGGGTGGCGGGGCGGGCTGAGCATGTGCTTTATGGCGTTACCTTTCTTGAAGGTTCAACACTCCGATGATAAGGTGGTGGCGCTGTCAGTGACGTCACGAGCGGCAGGCCGTGGGTGGCGAACGTCTGACGGAGCCGGTTTTTCGTCACGGTTGCAGAAGTCGAAGTAGTGACGTGCACGTCGAGCCACTTGGAGTAACTGTCGACGATGACCAGCAGCCAGTGACCTCCCTCCATGGGACCAGCGTAGTCGAGGTGCAGGCGCTGACAGGGTTTGTTAGGAAACAGCCACGGGTTAGCGGAGACTTTCGGAGCGGCTCTCCTGTGGGCTTGGTACGGCTGACATGCCTGGACTAGCTGTTCTATCTCGCTGTCTAGCCCGGGCCACCACACACACCCTCTTGCCACACGCTTCATTGCTGTGATGCCAGGGTGACCGTCGTGCTGCATCGACATCAGGTGACCTCTCAGCTGAGGTGGGATCAGTATACGACAACCCCACAGCACACATCCAGACTCAACTCATGTATCCTCCTAAAGTAATGAGACAACTCAGCGTCCGGTGGCGACTCTGGCCAGCCGCTCTGCTCGTACCGGTAGGAAGGGGCCCTTTCGAGGCGCTGCTCCCCCCCCCCCGTGGACGAAATCCTGGCCACGTGCCTGGACCGGACAGGAAGAAACAAAACAATGTTGTTTGAAAATACAATGGGAGGTGCCTGACTACGACCGCGTTTGACCAGTGCGTGCGAACACGATCGTTGTTTGGTTGGTTAGCTGTGTAGTAAAGAACTCTTTACTTGTGTTAAATCGGCCTAGATGTGTCAAGATGTGTTTAAAATATGTTGAGTGTATAATTAAAAGGACATTGTCTCTTTAATGTAAAATTTGATATGTTAAAGAGCAATCGCATCTGATTAGCACTATGAAGTCCGTTTTTCGAAATTTGCGCCCCGTCGCCCAATATCATCGTTCACAGTTCGGTTTTCTTCCAGCCAATGACCTTGACGAGTCCGCTCACCACTACGCACCAAAATCAATTAATTGCAGCGTTGTGCAACAATTGTAAAGTTATATGTTTTGCTTAAGCATTCTGTCGAAAACAAATTCATGCCAGAAAACATTTAATGCCTGATTATGCCCGATTTAAGCTCAATAATTGGATACAATAAAATATTAATTCCGAAGGGATTTTGATTCCGACCGAGTTTTTTTTTGTGGCAACAACTCAAGTGCGGCAGATTGGTTTCATGTAGTTAACAGGAACCACTATGTATAAGTAGATTGCTGAAATTTTCAGAAATATCGTGGTATTTTAAAAATGAACTGAGTAATGCCAAGAAACTGTATTATGAAAATAAGTTTAGAGAAAACCAAAACGACTCAAAGAAAACATGGAACATTATTTCTGAATTGATGGGGAAGACTACTGATTCAACAAACTCCCTCAACAAATAAGGAATGGAAAATATGAGATTGTTGTAGATGGAAAAACAAAGCTGAAATACTTAATGAATATGTCTCAGAAATTGGCACTAAATTAAAGAATGCAGTAATTCCACAACTATGATCCATTATAACTGATAGAATCTGTTGAAAACGTAATGAATCTAGGTCCTACATCGGAATATGAAATTACAAATATTATTGACAATTTGAATGACTTTGGAGCTGGGCATGATCAAATTGATTCTAATATCTTTAAATATTCCTACAAATGCATTAAGGAGATCCTACTACAGCAGATGTCTATCAGAAGGAGTCTTTCTCAGGGTACTGAAAACAGCTGTTATTAAGCCAGTCTATAAGAATGGCTACCCAAAAGAACCAAATTATTATAGACCCATTAGCATGTTACCATATATTTCCAAAGCATTATATAAAATTATATCCAATAGACTGATCCCTCATCTCAACGAAAATGTCATCCTTAATGATCATCAGTTTGGATTTCGCAAGGGACGAAGTACATACATGCCACTTATACTACTTCAAGATATAATTACTAAATCCTTTGAAAACTCTGAATAGTCCCTCGGCATCTATTTGGATTTACGAAAGGCCTTCGATACCGTAAATTTTTGTAATTTTGCTTTAAAAAATAAAAAGTACGGTATAAAGAATACATCCTTTGACATCATCCAATCGTACCTAAGTGGACGAACACAATGTGTACAAGTTGAGGATACATTCTCCCAGCAACGTGGTGCACAGATGGGAGTCCCTCAGGGATCCATCTTGGGACCAATATTGCTTTCCCTTCAAATAAATGAGCTGCCAAAAATCAGCTCTAAAATGACATGTCTTTTGTATGCGGATGACACTGCTATCATTTTGAAAGGGAAAAATTCCCAAGAACTACAATAAGTGGTAGATGAAATGTTGCCATTACTATCGCGTTGGCTTTCGGCCAACTACCTTTCATTAAACATGTCTAAAACGTACTGTCAGTATTATTCAAATATTTGCACTAGAACGCAGGTATTCGTGTCCATATCAATGGTGCGGCGTAATGGAAAAAGAAGAAATTATCTACTTAGGTATTACAGTTGATAAATCCCTAAAATTTTCCTCACATATAAAAAAATGTTGCTCGCACTATCAGCCGAAATATAGGTGTAATAAGCCGGATTCGATATTTCATTAGTAATAAAACAACATCTATGTTATACAATTCCATGATCTTGCCTTACTTAAATTATTGCTTCTTCTCTGGGGTATAAATTACGCATCACAATTGAATCGGCCTGTAATACTCCAGAAGAGAGCGGTTCGACTGATTATGAGGGTGTATCCCCCTACCAGCTTTGGGGCCCATCTTCCAAGAATGTACAATTTTGAAAATCAATGAAATCGCCACAGTTAAATGATCTAGGTATGCATACGTTTTTGATTGATGAACTTCCGGAATCATTGAAAAATGTATACAATAAGGAGGACATAATCAGAAATCGAAGGTTGAATAGGCACCTAAAAGAGCCATTCTCGAACCGAAATTATATTTACTTTACGTTAAAAAGTCCAAAACTTTGGAATTCAATATGTGCGCCACATTTTTTAAAACATTGATGAGATTTCAAGGTCTAAACAACAGACTAAAAATATATGTAAAGCAAATATATTTGTTAATAAAGTTTTAGCATACACCTAAACAACTTTCAATTACAACAAAATCGTAAGTTACCTGTACTTATGTAACTAATCTTTACACATAACTACCTCCCAGCGCTCTTGTGGTGCCTGGGCTGTACCTCCGACGACCTGTCTCTGACTGTGCTGGAGGACTACCCAGGCCCCAGGAAACATGGTAACAAGTACACTACGTTGGAGCTGGTCTAACATAACCCGACACTCAAGGGAAACTGTCTCTAATCTGTTATATTTTGTTATCTCTTCCTTGTGTGAATGGCGCGACTTTATCTTTATTTGTATTGGTGTTACTGTAAGGTGCGGTTGTCGCGTTCGACAGAAGGAGGGTCACTCAAGTAAAGGCACATTTTTTTTGTAAATGCCGCCTCATCCAATTGTTGCAATAGCGTCAGCTGACGGTTGGTCAGATGCAGTTTACTGGAACAAACGCTTCCATAATCCATATAAGTAGTGGTGAGTAGAAATCGTAAACAGTTTTTAGATTCTTATGAAAAATGAAATAAATTATAGTTTTTTGTTGTATTTGCGCTGCTTGAGTAAGCCTTTGATGACGGTTAAAAATCATAAGTAGTCCTTAGGACTTGTTTAAGCCGGTTTTTGCGATATCATCCGATAGAGGCATTGTCCCTTTACACACGATCGTTACACGTGCCCAGCCAGCCTCCACATATTTGACAGCCGAACTGGCAACTTCGTCACGCTTCTGTGACATCACCGGACCGCAAGACAGGGACGTGTTTTTTTTATTAAAATAATAAACAAAAACATGACTGTGGGTGCCCAAAACACAAGTACTGTTACCGCCACTCAATAGTACTCCAAATAATTCAATATTAACCGCGCCCCGCTTTGGTATTCAGCCGAACATGTCCCACTGGCGAGGACAGATTCAGCCCCCTCGTTATCTTCCTAACCAATAATTGCAGCGAGACGCGCAAGGATGCAATCGAAAGTTCGCAATGACACACATCTAAATCATACGCGAAATGTTTAAAATAAGGTCCCATGTCAGGTCATGTTCAGGTCAAAGGTAAAAATCGAGGTATTTGAGTTGATGGGCCATGTTTTCCTTTACAAGCCTTAGATTGAGACTATTAGCGCACAAAGTGCTCTCAAAGGTATCGTTATCGTGCAAAAATACCGCATAGTCGACCATGTCCGACTGAATAAATTTACTTAGAGTAAGTAGTTTGAAGACATGGCTGCCAAGATCATGGACATTGGACATTTTAACTTTTGTATGTAAAAAGGATGCTTCGCACAATTTGTAAGTTAGCTTCATGTTTGAAACACTTTAAAAACAACTTAATGCGGCAGCATATTCATCCAAGATGACCGTTGTTGGCTGGCTTTGGTCCATTAGTGAGACACAGGGAGCAGACCGTCTGTTACAAGAGCCTACCCATTAACAGGTGGTACAAGGCGCACAAAAGTCTGTGTTTATGTCACCCCGCCGCTGGCGGCGACAGCGCCATGCCTCCTGAATGTGTTCTTAGCCCCAGTTTAGCGAATAGCAGCAGTGCTAAGTACATGTCACCTGGCGTGACATTCGGCTCTGTTAAATGCCACAGCCTTATGAGGCTTTAATTCACTTTGCGGTTGTCACGTCGTCTGAAGATGGGCGAGGCCACTTGACTCGCACTTGCATAGCTCCAATATCGTATTATTATTATTGTATTCAACTGCATCACCAACGGGATGAATCCAATGACAGGCGAAGTCAAATGGTTAAAAACGTAAACACATACGCCACAAATCCACCTGCAAAATTACACATCAAAAGACGAGAACAGAAAAGAACATTAAAAACGCGTCACGCGTCACACAAAGCATCACGCAGCCCACGCTGCTTACTCACATACTTCAGCACCTGCCGCTTGAAGGAGCCGTGGCCATCAACGAAGATGTCGGCCGCGACATTCTTATCTATAAGAAAGGCGTTCGTGACCATTGGCAAGCGAAGTGAACATTCCATTCTGCATGGTGTTGAGACGAGAGTGAGGAACATTGAGCAGGTTTTGTTGGCGGGCACGCGATCAGGCGGGCACGCGAAGAGAGAAGCTTTCGGGTAAACGGCGTGCGTCCAGTTTGCTGCAAAGAACGTTTCTGAGAAAAAAAGAAGATTATGCTGAACTCGCCTTGCTGCTCGAGTGGGAATTTTTGAAGTGGTGACAGAGGTCACGATGGGAGAGAGAGGGAGCATTTCCGGACTGGGTGTTGTGGAGAAGCCACAAATCATTTGTGCTGCATCCGATCGACCCGCTTTGAATGGGAGTCGACCGCACCAGCCCAGATCACAGTTGAATACTCGAGAATTGATCGCACGTTGGAAAAATAGGTAGCGACAATAGCTGTGCGATTGAACTTTGAACTGTGGTCCGAGACAGCAGATTGAAAAGAGCGGATTAGGAGACCCAGGGATCAAATTATTTGCTCGTTTGATGATGCTGTCAACGTGCGCAGCAAACGTAAGTTTTCGGTGCTAGTTCACCCCCAGGTCACGTATCTCCTCGACATGATCAAGTTTAGAGCTGCCAATATAGTAACTGGTCTGGACTGGTGCGCGCCTGAGGGCGATCCTGAACGCTTTACATTTTGATGAATGTAGGTTTAGTCCCCAGCTGACAGACCCGGCTGAAAGACGACTCACATCATCCCACAGCAGTTGCCCGTCAGATGGGGTGCTTATTTTGTGATAAATGTTGATGTCATCGGCTTACATGAGACAATCTGAGTCGAGGGATCGTGGTAAATCGTTGATGAAGAGCGACACAAAATAGAGGAGCCAAACGCTTTTCAGTTTTTTTTGTGCCAATAGCTTTCAAGACTCGGTTTAACCATTTGTAAACAGACAAAACAAATTCGGTTGCACAAATTAAAAACGATGAATTAATAATAATGTGAGGGTCATTTTGCCCCCAGATTGATCAGGCTAAAATCTGGGGGGGGGGACAAAATTACCTTTATGCCCCCAGGATTTTCGACTGGGGGGGCATTTTGGGTACCCTGCCCCCCCCCTGCAATCCGCCGCCCCTGATCAGGGGGACTCTCCGACCTGCCCAGGGGGCCCTCCAGTCTGGCTAGGAACTCATCCGGCATGTTCAAGGGACCTTCCGACCGGCCCAGGGATCCTTTTGGTCTAGACAGGGGGCCCCTCTGACTTGTCCAGGAGCCCCTCCCATCTACCCAGCGACTCTTCTGGTCTAACTGCGCTGGCTGCTTTGTCGCCCTGCCGACATGCTTAAGGGGCCCTCAGACCTGCCCTGGGGCCCTTCTGTGCTGACCAGGGGCCAATTCGACATGTTCAGGGGTCCTTTTTACCCGGCCAGGGGTCCTTTCGGTCTGGTCAGGGGCCCCTCCGATCTGCACAGGGGCCCTTTTAACTTTCCAGGGCACTCTGGTCTCTCCTGGAGCCCTCTAGCCTTCTAAGGGGCCCTTCCGACCTGGAAAGGGACTGCTCTGGCTGCTTTGTCGTCCTGCCGACATGCTCAGGGGCCTCTCGACCTGCCCAGGGGCCCCTCTGTGCTGACTAGGGGTCCATTCAACGTGTTCAGGGGCCCCATTCCACGTGCTCAGGGGGGCCCTCTGACCCGCTCAGGGGCCCTTTTGCTCTGGCCTGGCCCTCTGACATGCACAGGGCTCTTTTTCAACGTCAAAGGGGGCTCTCTCGTCTTTCGGAGAGGGCCCTGGTGGCCCTAAAGGGTCTCTGAAGCCCTCTAAACTTTCTAAAGACCTCGCTTCGCGTGGTAAAGAGCCCATGATATCGGGATTCGCGTGGTCTCGTCGGCCCTTTTCGGCGAGCGCAGCGCGCCGAAAAGGGCCCTCGCGCGCCGAAAATGTCCCTCCTGGCTTCTAGGGGGGGGGGGGGGGGGAAGCGGCCGCCCTCGCCGCCCACCTCTTGGCTACGTGCCTGGGCGGCACTGTGGGATGAGGGGAGACACCGGGGCCCTGTGCCTCCTTGAATCCAGGAGGGAAAACAATGGCCTGGTTCCGCCATGAAATCACAAGCCTCGGTCGCTGAACAAACCAAAATCGCGAAATGATGCTAAATTAAAATGGTTAAATTATGCCAAAAATGTCTCTTCATGGCCTCTCGTCCCTTGGGCTATGAAGGGGCACCGGCACCAACGTGCCTTTATACCAGAGGCAACAACATATCGGACTCGAGGGGCCCTGAGGCCCCCCTGGGGCTGATACATATAGATTGTAGAGCCTTTCATTTTTTTAGGGCCTAGTTATCCAGACAAAAAACAAAATAAAGCAAACAATTGCGCGCCGGGTCATAGTACAGAAGGGTAGTAGGGTCATAGTACATAAAAGTAGTACACACAAGGGTCATAGTACATAGTACAGAACAAAAGGGTCATTATAGACTGTACACACTGGCGGGCCGCAGAGGGGGGGGGGGGGGGGGGGGGGGGGGGGGGGGGGGGAGGGAATATGGCGGACCATGGCCCCACCTTTGGCCTTAATTGGGGTGGAAGCAACATGTCTTTTGACACCACCTTTTGCTCCAGACATATTTTCTCGTTTTGACCCTGCATGCTAGTTCCAATAACACAAATTTATTTTCCAACCCACTCAAAACCTCACATTTTGTGCATAAAATTGACTGCTTGTAAAAAACGGCTTCCAACCCCCCCCCCCCCCACTGGTCACGAACCTCGACTTCCCTCTTGGTCAATTCTTCATCAGCCGCTTGGGGCCGCCCTTGACTGTACAAATAATATACTTTAGCACCATCCGCGGCACTTTAAATGATAGAAAGGGTACGACTGATATTGCAAATACCTATAGCTAACGTTGTCAATAAAAAAGAGCTTAAATAGGGGCACCCTCAAAATATAGTGGACCAAATCCGTTTGAGTTTTCAGATTTGGATATAGGGTAGGGGGCACCACTGCAATTGATGACATAGCTCAGTAGTTCCTATTCAAGTCCATAGATGTCTCTCAGAGATGACGCCTGATGCATGCTGTGCCGCATAGCTCAGTAGTTCCTATTCCAGTCCATAGATGTCTCTCAGAGATGACGCCTGATTGCATCCTGTGCCGCATAGCTCAGTAGTTCCTATTCCAGTCCATAGATGTCTCTCAGAGATGACCGCCTGATGCATCCTGTGCCGCATAGCTCAGTAGTTCCTATTCCAGTCCATAGATGTCTCTCAGAGATGACACCTGATGCATGCTGTACCGCATAGCTCATTAGCTCCTATTCCAGCCCATAGATGTCTCAGAGATGACCGCCTGATGCATCCTGTGCCGCATAGCTCAGTAGGGTCCTATTCAAGTCCATAGATGTCTCTCATAGTGACACCTGATCACTGAACTATATTAACATGGAACGCGCATTGGCCGGAAGAATGGTCTAATGCCGGCCGCCATCTTTGCCGGTACCAAAAAGGCGGCCGGGCGCCTGGTCGCCCGTGTTAAAGGAAATAGTTCACCTTCGGGAAATTTTTCCGAACACGATTTTATTATATTTTGTAATACAGTTTTTTCTTTCTTCAAAAATGGTCCTACATCGCGCCAATTCAGGACAGAAGGTCGTAAATTATTAATTTTATGGTGTGCGTTATTGGTCTGCGCATGCTCCCTGGCTGTGCTGGCACTTTCAGACGGTACGGTACATCATATATGCGCCACATTCCTTCGTCAAAAAGTCAAATATCTTCGGCTGGAGAGTCTTTTCAGCCAAGAAAAGTTGCAGATAAGGATTTCTCAACACGGGGCTACAAAACTGCTATTTCAGTTCAAAACCCCATGTTGAAGGTGAACTATTTCCTTTAAAGGATGGGGGTGACAGGTACACAGGCTGACATTTTACAATATATTGAGCGACCTACTTGTGGTAGCGCAATATGACTACCACTACAACGTTCCAAATTGAATGGAGAATGATTCTAGGTGTTGATATTTTTTGCTATTGTTTTCACGCAAAAAATGACCACCTAGAATCATTCTCCGTTCAATTTGGAACGTTGTAATGGTAGTCATATTGCGCTACCACAAGTAGTTCGCTCAATATATTGTAAAATGTCAGCCGGTGTACCCACCTCCCTATCCTTTAACACCCGTGTTAAAGGATGTGGAGGCGGTTACACCGGTGACATTTTACAATATATTGAGCGACCTACTTGTGGTAGCGCAATATGACTACCACACGGGCGGCCGGGCGCCCCGGCGCCGCCTTTTTGGTACCGGGAAGATGGCGGCCGGCATTAGACCCAGTCTTCCGGCCAATGCGCGTTCCATGTTATATAGTTCAGTGATCAGATGTCACTATGAGATACATCTATGGACTTGAATAGGAACTACTATGAATAGGAACTACTATGAATAGGAACTACTATGAATAGGAACTACTATGCGGAACTACTATGAGCTATGCGGCACAGCAAGCAGCAGACATCATCTCTGAGAGACATCTATTGACTATAATAGGAACTACTGAGCTATGCGGCACAGCATGCACCAGGCGTCATCTCTGAGAGACATCTATGGACTGGAATAGGAACTACTAAGTTATGCGGCACAGCATGCAGTAGGCGTCATCTCTGAGAGACATCTATGGACTGGAATATGAACTACTGAGCTATGCGGTACAGCATGCGACAATATCGAAAAAAGCCCCTGAGGCGACAATATCGAAAAATTTACGTTAATTTTTTAAATAAAATTTAGGAAGTTGCTAAGTCTATTGCTGAATTATCATCGGGGTCGTTCTTGCGGTAACGACCGGCTCAGTGCTGAGCACTTTAAATTTGCTGGTGTTTCCTGTGCAACGCATTTGTCCTTATGTTTCACGATGATGGCTAAACATAGCTATGCACCGCATTCATTTGCGAAGGTTGTATTGACACCTATTGTAAAAGACAAAACTGGTAAATTAACTGAGAAATATAACTACCGGCCAATTGCCGTGGCAAGTGTCAGCTCCAAAATTTTGGAAAGGACCATTTTGAACCGCTCTTATGCACATCTTCACACGGGTCATCATCAGTTTGGTTTCAAAGAGAATCACTCCACTGATATGGCCATCAATGCGCTGAAAGAGATAACAGATTATTATTTGCGTAATAGCAGTCCGGTCTTCTTATGCTTCCTCGACGCACGTAAGGCGTTCGACCGGGTAAATCACTGGAAACTTTTTGACAAGTTGCTTGATAGGGATATGGACACTTATTTGGTGAAATTGCTTTGTTCCTGGTACGAGTCACAACAATTTCATGTTCTTTGGGGGTAACGCCTTGTCGGAAGGATTTTCTGTCTCCAATGGTGTTAGACAGCGTGGCATTCTATCTCCCTTTTTGTTTAATGTGTACACTGATGGATTATCTACTCTTCTCGACCAAAGTGGTTTTGGATGTTCACTATCAGGGTAGTGTAAATCACTTGTACTATGCCGACGATATGGTCCTCCTTTCTCCGACCCCATTTGGTCTGCAAAAAATGTTGAATGTTGTGCAGATTATGCAAAAGATCATAACATTCAGTTGAATACTAAAAAGACCGTTTGCATGGTCATGCTCGCTAGGAAATTTCGTAACATGATTCTTCCTCGGATCACACTATGTGGTTATGCACTAAATTGTGTTGATGATTATAAATATCTTGGCTATCGAATTTCCAACACATATACCAGAGCCGATGACTCGGAAATTCGTCAACAATATCGAGCATTATGTTGCAGGGCCAACTCACTCAGCCGCAAATTCGCTATGTGCACGTACTCGGTAAAGAGATATTTGTACAATACCTATTGCTCGAACGTCAGTTGCATGCATCTG